>OX375872.1:75410565-75485565 GCA_947359465.1 Metellina segmentata | reverse complement strand
AATTGTAGTTTTCATCTTCAACGAAAGAAATGTAATAGGGAGATTAATATCTACATGCATGTGAGCATTAAAGAGAGAGTTCTAACGAAATAGAAAAATTCTAGGAAGAAACTTAAAAATAAATTATGTACCAATTCGTCTTAATATTACTTTTATTTAGATTAGTTTACTTTTATTTGCATTAGTTTATTTTTATTTACATTAGTTTACTTCTATTTACATTAGTTTACTTTTACTTAGATTAGTTTACTTTTATTTACATTAGTTTACTTTTATTTACGTTAGTTTACTTTTATTTACAGTGTTTACTTAGATTCTCTTAGATTAGTACTCTTAGATTCGTTTATTTTTTATTGACACTTTATTGACCGCCCGAATATCCTTGAAGCGGGCATATACGTGAACATGGCTTAATTTTGAGTTCACTATACCTCATTAAAGTGTGTACGCGAAATAAATCCCTTAAATACAATTTAACTTTTCACACTTTTTCTGTCATAGTCTTTATTTAGTTAATAAAATCTGGCCCCTATTAAAACCAAGGACAGTATAAATGCAATTTATATTTTCCGTCGGCTTTTGTATCAAATCGGTAGCTTGAAATTTTACTAACCTAAACATTAACACATAAACACTATTATAAACATTCACACACATTTTTAGTATGCATAGCGAACAGAAATTTTGGATTTATTAATCTAAAATTTTAAAACAGAACAAAATACTTGTGCAGATTTTCAAATTTTTTTTTTTCTATAGCATACGAAGTTTTAAACGAAGAAGAGCTTTTTTTCAAAGTAGATAATAAATACCAATTCCAAAGATGAAATGATCATAATTTTATTTAAATCCATACAATTGTTAAAAACCAGTGTATTGGTGCTTGTGCTGCACATCGCTTTTGCTTTTAAAACTGATATTTATTGCCAAACAGTTTAAATATTTATCACGTGTACTGATTGGAAAGAGTATAAATTTTTGGTCTTCAAAAAAATAGGTGAAAATGCTTAAGGAAAGCTTTAAAATATTTTTCATTATATGAAAATAAGTATGAAACATAAATGAACTACAGTATAAATCATATACAATGCTAAAATATGAAGGATCAACCACCTTTTGTGACTCATCTATTACATTGTCTTATATAACTCTCCAAGTGTTTCAACGAGATATTTCGTCCAAGATCTGATACATTTTGGTAAGGACGAGATATCTCGTCAAGACAAAACTGACCTTTTACTCCAAGGAGGAATTAAGACCTAAGTAGGAAAACCAAATCGTCTCTTCCCAGAACTGACGGCAGTTTGGCACACGTTTTGCACCAGAGGACAGTTTTCGGAGTGAAGATAAATAACCAAAGGGTTAAAGGCTAGGGGACAGCAAACTATAAAATAGGAAAAAATTTCCCCAAAATAGCTTTTTAAATTTTATTTTTTAAATTTATTGATATCAATCTCTGTAAGTGCAGAAAAAAATTTTCAATAACTTTTTTTTGACGCAGTTATACTCGTATATGCAGCAACATAAAATGTATAGCAGATAAGTTAATTAAGTCCACTACATAAAACGGCGTTTTTTTCTTGATTACGATTTCTTGATATTCTTCTGATTTCGAATTGTTCCCTGTGCATCAGGTTTTTCTTGATTCCCTTGAAATGTGTTTTGGATAGTACTTGCAATCTGTAGTATATATATCTAAGTGCAAATAGTAAAATCATGTTTCCAAATTTTGGAACTTTGGCTTAAAATGTTGCTTAACCTACGCTTTTTGTTCTATAAACTGTTTTTGATTTACAATGGAGGGATATGCTTATCAAGTGGAGTTAATTTGATTTTTATGCATACAAACTATAATATTATAGGGATTAAAATATTGACAATACATGACACATTAATACACACGAACTATAATTAATTTTGCCATTTTCTCAAAACGTTTGACCACGTTTTTCATAAAAACTTCCGAACGACTTAACATTTTTAGACTAATTTTTATTTGGAGTCAGTTTTTTAAAAAACAGTTCACGTTGTGTTTGTGTATAGGTTTGGAGAGTGGAGTGCCAGCTCAGATGTTGCCTCGTCATCTGACCGCGTTTCAAAATTACGAGGTGATACACCGAATGGCTTAGGCTGGGACGGTGGTAACTGGTTGGATTATTAGAAAACAGTCTGAAAATTTCATAATAATAGGATAACTGTAAAAGTTTGTTTTGACTATGCTCTTAAGACAATCCAGACAGCCGAGGAAAACATTAAAAAAATGCAGCATGAATATTTAATCAAATTTTCAAAAGTTTTGTCAATAATGAAAAGTTTAAAAATAGGCATAACTTAACATTTTTATATCAAACTCTATGTATAAGTCTTTTAGTAAAAATTAGCAGTCTGCAAAATTTAAAACAATCGGAAAATTTTTATTAGCTTATAGTATTTAAAACTTCAGAATAATGATTTTAATAGCAAAAACCAGTCAGCAATTTTCATAACAATCAGATAATAACTGCAAACGCTTGTTTTGGAAATTCACAGCCCTCTTAAGATAGTGCAGTAGAAACGAAAAATAACTAAAAACACTGAAAGAAATAAAAAAAATTAAGTGCTTCAACTTACAGCGTTCCCAATTATAAATAAAATAAATAGTTGAGGGGGCAGTAACTTGTCGCAAAATGCAACTGCAATACGAAAATAAGAATGGTCTGAAAATTTCAGAAGTTTTACTACCTCCAACTGCTCCGAATTCGTACGAGTTTCAACTCACAAATCTTCTAGATGACGTAAAAAAGAAATGAAGGAGCAAAGAAGAAAGTAACGTGATAAAAGGTGCAAACGTAGCCGAATTTTGTTATGAAGAGTCAAGAGATAGAGTGAGGAAGGGAGAAAAAAAACGAGTTTAAAACAGGGAAGAAATAAATAAAACCGTCTTGTCATGAATCAGTTTTTCTTATTCCTAGACACTTTTTTACATTTTTTACGCATGTACCGTCCAATGATATACCTCCAACAAATAGGAACGCATGGTATTCATACGTTTTGCCTATTAACAAGCAATTTTTCACGCAAGTCTTGTACACTTTAACACTGCATTGCAGAAGAAAGAACTTGTCAGGATGGTTGACTTAGAAACTTCTTTGGAAGGGGGTAAAAATTGCTAATACGAATTTCTAAAATTATGCTAACGACGAGTTTCTCCCGTTTGGGAGTTTCTCGGTTTTTCTTCATCTTTTGAGATTTCTTTTTCTTTTTTAACTTTTCCACTTTGCTATTTGTACGCAGCTTTAAGCGCCGTGGTGTGAAATCGGCGTGTGAATACGAAATGCATTACGTTGCTTGCTTTACTTTTGCCCTTTTTGGGAGCGCACCTTAGTTATTGATCTGGAATTTGCCGTCGTGCGAGCCCATCTAAGACACGCGTTGTTTCAAAATAAATATTTTGTACGGGTTTCCCATTCCTTTTAAATTTTCCTTAAGTTTTGGCTCCTTAGCATTTATCGATCCCCGCAGTTGTTTGGGAAGGAACAGAGCACTATTGAGTGAACGCAAACTCCTGTTTCTATTTCCAAAAATCATTTCCCTCCTACTTTTGTGGACATTTTTTTGCGCCCGTTTCTGTACAAGAAGCTTAACTGTTTTTGTTGATGTACCAGGTTTTTTTTTGTTTTCCAAAGGTGCTGATGTGTAGGAGGAGGGGGTTAAAACTCCTCAAAGTTTTTTTCCACCTCTCTCTCTCCCTTTTTCTATTTTTCGCGGCTCATTTTTGAGTTTCTCTTCGGAATTGAACTCAGTTCGTCCCACGGAAAAACGCAGCAACAGTTAGGCGCACGTCCATTGGTCTAAAAATAGCACGTGACTGCCTGCAATGCGACGTAAAGCGAGCTTGGCGAGAGCAGACGAATCATGAGTGTTCTTTTAGCCGCTTCCCCCCTCTACCACGTGATCCGTAACTTTCCGGCTCTTGTCGAACTTTTATCCCATAACGTGTGCTATTACTCCGCCGCTTTTCAACTCGGCAAATCTAAGCTTATTTTTGAAGATTGAAGGAAGGCAATAGTGATATGGCGGGCGCTTTCGACCCTAGCGAATTGCATTTATTCCAACACGAAATTGAGGATTTAAATGAGTTAAGCGTTTTTTTAAATTTGCTCACAAGGTTTTGTCATGAAAATGCACCAAGGAAATGATTAAAAGTTTAAAATATTTCATGAATATTCCTGAAATTACGTAATGTAAAGAATCTTCAGATCAAATTTCAGGTATTTTATACTTTAAATAATTTTATCATTTAAAGTATATTCTACCTGCATTTCGTTAGCGTTTCTTTAATTTGCTCATGTGGTTTTGTCATAAATGATTCAAGGAAAATATCTAAGTTCAGGTTTTTCATGAATATTCCTGAAATTGAATAACACAAAGTTTAAAAATCCGAAGATCAAAATTCTGTTACTTTATATTTTAAATGATTTTATTGCGTATAGAAAATGTAAGCTTGTTTTTGAAGATAGAAGGAAAGTGATATAGCAAAAGCTTTAGATACTAGAAAGTTGCATTTATTCCAAGCAAAATTTGAATGATTTGAATTAGTTAAGCTTTTTAAAATTTTGCTCACAAGGTTCTGTCATGAAAATAAACCATGGAAAGGATAAAAAGTTCAATTTTTTATGAATATTTCTGAAATTAAGTATTGAAAAGTTTAAGAATCTGCAGATCAAAAATTTAAAACGTTATAATTTAAATGGTTTTATTATTTAAAAATGTAGGTAACTATATACTTTAAATGATAAAACCATCCAAAGTATATAGTACCTGCTTTTAGTTAAGTTGTTTTTAAAAATTTGGCCATGGGTTATGAATATGAATCAAGGAAATCAAGTTCACGGCTTAGAAAAATGAATATTCCGATAACTGAATAACACACTAAGTTTATGAATCCGCAGATTAAAATTCAGGTAATTTATACTTTAATTGTTAAAAATCATTTAAGGTATAAAGTACCTGAATTTTTATGCATTACTATTTTTATGCTTTAAGTATGATTTTTTCATTTAATATACCTGCATTTCGTTAGCGTTTTTTAAGATTTGCTCATGAAGTTGTCATGAAAATACATCCAAAGAATTTATCAAAGTTCAGGTTTTACATGAGTGCCTACAACTGAATAACGCAAAGTTCAAAAATCCGCAAATTAAAATACCTTCATGTAGCTATATACTTTAAATCAATTATTATAACAAAATATTTGAATAAATTTAGCTTTTGAAACTTAGTCATAAGATTTTGACATGAAAATGCATCCATGCAAATCATCAAAGTTCAAGATTTTAATACATAAATATTCGACAAAATATAACAATCTATAGGTATCATACTTCGAATGATTAATGGCTCTGCTAGAGCTTTTACCTTATATAACGTGCTATTGGGACAATTGCACCTTTGAAATTCAGAAAATCAGCCATTTTTGATGATTAAAAGAAGGCAATGGACATTTTTGGCTCTGGTGGATTTCATTTATATCACCACAAAATTAAAATACACACTGTTGTCCTTGGATCTTTCATCCTCACGTTGGGTTGATGTGGAAGTTTGGAGAGTGGGGTGCCAGCTCAGGTGTTGCCTCGTAATTTGACCGTGGTTCAAAATTGCGTGGTGTTGTCCTCGGTTCTTTCCTCTAGGGAATTGATCCAGGTGCCTCGTCAATAGCCCAATGTGTTGCTCTAGTACGACGTTAATTAAAAATAATTATTATTTAATTACTAATTACCTTGGATCTTTCTCTGACCGTGGTTCAAAATTACGAGGTGTTGTCCTCGAATCTTTCCCTTAAGGGACTGATTCCGGACCGTCGTCAATAGCCCGTTGTGTTGCTCTAGTACGACGTTAACTAAAATTACCATTACCATTACCATTACCTTGGATCTTTCCCTTTGGGATATTGATCCGGACCGTCACCAATAGCAATAGCCCGTTGTATTATCCCAGTATACCATTAATTAAAATAGCTACCTTAAATCACAAATTTAATGGTTTGAATAAATTTAGCGTTTTTACAAATTTGCTCAAGGTGTTGTCAAGGAAGTTATTAAAATTCAAATTTTAAATTCATCAATGTCTTAGGAATTAAGAAATATTCAAATATTAAAGTAAAAATGAATGCATGGCTTGAATCAATTCCGATTATTCTCGAACTTCTCTCACGTTAATGTGCTATTAGGCGCTTGTTTTGGCCAAGTCACAAGACAACGTCAAGTTACATTAACGTAAAGAAAGTTTTATTGCCACATTGAGAAGGCAATGCACCTTAAATAAATTACAGAAATCATACCTGTGCCGTCTAGGACTCGCAGGTTGCTAGCACAGTGGGCAAACCAACTGAGCCTCGTTAACATCAATGTGTCACAAAGACATTAGTAGCTATTGTATGTCAATATTACACTGTTAATCGAGGAGAACTCCAAATATTTATTTTTTGAGTTCATGTGCAAATTAAATTTGAAAGTAAGTATAGTGTCTCAATTATTTCACATTGTTTCAAACAAAAACGGGCAGAGGTAGCTCAGTTGGAAGAGCAACAGGTTAATAACCCAAGGGTTGTGATTTCGAAACTAGGTTCAGCCAAAGACTGTCGTGCACACGGAGGCTGCTGCAAGTTAAATCTCTAGTGGCCTCAAATGTCCTCATGTTGGAGTGGTGTGGAAGTTTAGAGAGGTGGGGTGCCAGCTCAGATGTTGTTCTCGTCATCTGGTCGTGGTTCAAAATTAGGAGGCGTTGTCCTTGGATTGATCCCGGGCCGTCACCAATAGCTAATTGTGCTCGCCAATGTGACGTTAGTTAATTACTTACCTATCTACCAAACCGAGAATGCTGGTAAATAGTTCTTTAAAATCATAGGTCTGAATATCATTAATAATGAATATGATTTTAAAGATCTATTTACCAGCATACCCCTGGACAAATTGAGAGATGTTTTGAACTAATATTACCATGATTTCAAAAACTTAATTGATCTAGATTTTGAGGAATGGGAGTTTTTGGTTAATTATTGTATTTTTAATAATTTTATTTTTAATGGTGAGCATATTTACACTCAAGTTAAGGGTATACCCCACGGTTCTAATTTTTCTTCCATTCTTGCTAATTTATTTCTTCATTATTTTGAAAAAAACTTTTGCCTTCAGATAAATACTGCCTTTAGATTTATTGATGATTTAATTATTTTTAATAATAGCAACTTTTCTAATATTTGGAAATCCATCTATCCAGACGAACTTTCTTTAATTAAAACCAATCTAGATAACAATAATACTGATTTTCTAGACTTAAAAATTTCTGTTTCATGCGGCAAAGTTGACATTAATGTATATGATAAACGCAGCGATTTTAAATTTACAGTCATTAAATTAATATTTTGGGACTCCAATATCTCTAAAAGAATATACTACAACACAATTTCTGGTCAGTTGGTACGTTTAAAAAAATTTTTTAATTATGATTAAAACTTTTTATTACAATGTAAATATCTAAACAACACACTTGTCAATAACAAATACCCTTATTCATTCTTTAATAATATTTTTGAAAGATTTATTAATATCAACAGCTACGCAACCCATGAATAATTATTTTTCGTAATTTCCTCAGAGTCATGGGAGTTGCTTTTCAATTGTATTTTACTATTTTTGAATATCTTTTTGAATAGGGACTGGGGATTTTAATATTATTTATATATTTTTTTTCTGCTTTTTATGGACTTGTTGCATCGAAAGTATGGTGTTAGATTGTGTAATTGATGGCATTTGGTGGTAATTTTTAGGCTTGTTGTTGTTGATCTCCCGGCTTGCGGCTTCGGGTTTGATTTCATTATGTTCCTGCTCTGTTTTGGTATTTTGTTTTGTTTTTGTTTTATTTGCTTGTTGGTGGTGTTTGGGGGAGTGTATGAGCAATTTTTTCAGCCTAATGCTGCTCATATGTAGGAAACACCATTTTATGTTGTTTGGGTCAGGCTCCTCCCTGATGACGCCCTGATCCACCAACATTTCTTCATTTTTTATCATTTCTTAAGACTTTTGTTGAAAATGTTTTTTGGAAATTCTTGTGTTTTCGAAATTATATTGCTCACCATGCTATGTCTGCAGCTTCAGCGCGCTTGCATGGGTAGTTTGGAGTTTCGGTTTCTGGTTAATGCACCGTTTGGTTATTTTTTGTTATTTTGTGTGTTTTATGGTATTGTTATTTTGTATATATATAGCCAAGTGGGATGCTTAAATTTGGTTTGTCGCTTTATGGTAAATTTTTGCTACATGAGCTAGCCGAATGGGTTTTTAGGTATCATTTATGTGGTGAATAAATTTATCTCTTTGCTCCTGAGGTCCACCTATATAAACTTCAGGAACAAAGACTCCCTGGTTCGTCAGGGAGTGGATGCAGCCCAGTTTGAAGAGTAGCGGGTTAGCAACCAGAGAGTTGCGAGTTCTAAACTTGATCCAACCAATGATCCAACCAGTGTACACGAGAAGCTGGTGCACGTTAAATCTGTCGTGGCCTCAAATATGCTCACAATGGCGTGGTGTGGAAGATTTGAGGGTGGGGTTCCAGATCAGGTGTTATTCTCGTCATCCGATCTTGGTTCAAACCTACGAGGCGTTGCCCTTGGATATTTCCCTTCTTGATTAATCCCGAATCATCGACAATAGCCCGTTGTGTTGCTCCAGTGCGAAGATAATTAACTGCCTACCTCAATGTTTCTGTGCTACTTGGGTTATTTGCTTTGCTTTTAACCCTCCTAATGATCGTCTCGACGAGGTACCTCGCCATTAAAAAAATACTGACCAGAATTTGATGGACGACATCTTGTCACCAGAATAAAACTGACCAGGTCTTGATCTCGTCATCACGACAAAGACAATGTTTTTATGAAGCGATATCTCGTCATCAGCAGAATTGGTCAGATTGTGATTGGCATGATTCCTCGTCAAAACAACTTGGAGGCTTAAAATCGTACTTAAGGGACTGATTTATACGATGGCTGCAGCGGGAAATACCTTCCGTACGGAACATAATGCATTTGATATTTTTGGTATTTTTTAATTAACCAAAAATACCAGATGCATTACACTCCGTACTGGAGGGATTTACCTCCGCAGCGATCCTATAAATCAGTCCCATAAGTACGATCTTAATAATGCGATCGAACATAATACAACCAGATATCTAATCTTAACAGTTGTTTTTAATACATCGGTCGTTTATTAAATTTATAATGCCCAACACGAACCTCTTCGGCCTATGGCACTACTAGGGGCACATTGATTGCTATTTGTTAGGCAAAAACACTCTGAAGGTATAAGCCACCGTTACTCCTAACAAAGACAGTCGCAAACATCAATGCGCTTGGAAACCGTGACTCGCACCCGGGACCTACTAGAGGTGGCAGACAAACTATACAAACCCTACTAGTTACTAAGTAGATGACTAGAGGAGAGTTCTAAGTTCAGATGGACCTCAGTTAGGAAATTTCAAATCCATAAACTGCAATTATTTTGAATAAAAAAATTTTTATAATTTTTTTGTGTGAAAGTGGTTCAAAATTACTTGGTGTTGCCCTGGGATCTTTCCCTTAGGGTTTGATTCTAGACCATCACCAATAGCCCGTCGTCTTCCTTTAGTACGACGTTAACCTTTTGGCTATGGCTATAGATATAACTGGCGCGATTGTTTCTTGGCGTGAGTCATAACTTTCAAGGCACAACTGCTGTTCTGGCTGTAGTATAAATTCTTTCTTGGCGTGATCAAGCAACAACTACTTTACCAGCCGTGACTAAAATAGTTAGTTAAAATACCTACCTACCATGTTTTATGTGTAAAAGGTCACACGTGAGTTGACACTTCATCCTCCAAACTTCCACACCACACCAATATGAAGACATTTGAGGCCACGACAGATTTAAAGTGCTCCAACCCCCTTTAGACACTATGGTCTTTGGTTGGATTCGAACTAGCAACCCTACGGTTTCTAGACTTTTAAACTTAAAACACCGGGCTACCACGATCTTATTTTGAAAAAGGAATGGTACTGCAGATTGTATTGTTCTGGAAAAGACGTTCGCCACGACTTCAGATCGACTTGAAGTATATTGTCATGATGATACTCTTGTATGCAGCACACGAAGAATCTTGAGATTATTTTACACATCATCTTCTTACACATTCGAGTTTTCTTTGCATATAATGCTATATTGCGAAAACAGTATCCGATTTAAGAGTGTCATCTGACCGTGGTTCAAAAATACGAAGTGTTGTCCTTGTATCTTTCCCTTAAGGGACTGATCCCGGACCGTCGTCAATAGCCCGTTGTGTTGCTCTAGTACGACGTTAACTAAAATTACCAAATTATCGATTTAAGAGTTCTCCAATCGCACTCAGTCTATCTCCTGCAACGAAAACAATAGACCTAAAAGCCGAGTTGAGAATATCCATTGTTAATTTTTATAGCCCGTTGTGTTGCTCCAGTGCGACGTTAGTTGCAATACCTACCTACATACCATCGGTAATTTACTAGTACTGAAAATGCCAGTCATTTTTAAATCCTAACCCTCCAGGATGATGTCTCTACGACGTGGCATTAACAAAACTGACTAGATTTTGATGGATGCGATATTTGTTATTAAAAAAAACGTACCAGATCTTGATCTCGTCAGCATAAAAGAGTGTCAATATCTCGATAACGAGATATCTCGTCATTGGTTAAATAGGTCAAATGAAGGACGAGCTATCTCATCAAAACCACGAGGGTTAATAGGTGTGGGAGAGGCATTCGTGGAGCAATGTAATGGTAAATTCAATGAGTGTGTCAAAGGTGTGGCTATTATTGAAAGTGAAACAGGTTGTAACTTCGACTAGTTTTACCGTGATTCGAACGCACAAATGTTGTCACAGGTTTATTTTCACCAATAATTGTGCTGTTATCAACCAGATATTTGATCTTTTTAAGTTTATCTTCTCTTATGATTTTCGCCTTCAAGATCAAGGGAATTTTTCTTGTTACTCAATATTTGAAATTTTACGCGATACTCTCACGGTGGCTGATATAATTTTTGAAATTTCCGCCTTAGCAAAACGGCTCTCAACTTAAGGCTTTTAATTAATTTTTTAGTGAGCTGTTAAGTGCTCCTGTCAAGCTGTTGAGTTGCAATCTATCTCATTTTTTGGAAGAAACGACGGTGAAAAAGTGTTTGTATGCATGCATAACAAGCATATGATAATTAAACAAGCGATCTGATGCTGTTAAATAAATATCGCATAATTTGTTTTATAACAACTTTATCGGAGAGATGTTTTTATGCGTGCATAAATAGAAGGTGTTGCTCAAAGTTGGCAAAATATCAGTAATAACGTCGCTAATGTGGTTTTAATAAGCAGTTTCAAATATGTGACAGCGCATTTGACTAACATTTTTAAACTTGCGGCTTGCTGCACGGGTTTTTTCCCAACGTTGTATTTTAATACATTGAACCAGGAAAAAAATTAATTAAAGATTTCAAATAGTTTTTTTTGAAAGTAGGTGGTTTTAAAAATAGTCTCCTCAACTTTAAAATTAAAAAGTCAATTTAAAAGATACTTACAATATTTTAAGATTTTTAAAAATCGACTTTCAGAATTACAAGGGGCATACTAGTTGATGTCTGTGAGGGAATGGGCAGGCTGTCATTACTCCTAACAGACACCAATATCCATGTGCTCTCAAACCGAGATTCGAACCCGTGATCAACTAACTGGGTTGACGTTGACACCGCAGGTGGTTTTCGACATATCTCAGAGTGGAGGGGGATGGGTATGCCAAATTGCAATCTTCAAATTGTAGGCAGCGCAGGTTTCATTCCTGTCAGGTGCATTTCTTCATGAGTGGGTGTATTCCTCTCTTTTTTGAGTGAGTAAAACATTTATTGTGTGTTTATGTCTATTAATTGATATTTATTGTCGTGTGTCTAGCACAGAACGGCCAAATATGGCCTTTGCACCATGGTATTGGTATTATTTTAATTAAAGTCACACTGGATCAACACAACGGGCTATTGGTGACAGTCCGGGATCAACCCCGAAGGGAAAGATCCGAAGACAACACAACGTAATTTCGAAACACGGTCTGATGACGAGGTACCTCTTTACGGATTAAACCCTAACAAACCAACTAACCTAAAGTAGACTATTCAAACCAAGTGTCTATCTGTGGATTTCTATCACCGAAATGATAGTTTGGGCTCTGCATTAATCTGCTAATGGTTCTTGTTTACTTTTAAAAGGAAAATGAGACCACATTTCAATTAATCTATTGAATGAGGTAGATAAATTCATATGCAAGTTGAATTGTTCGAGGTTTAACGGTCATCTGACCGTGGTTCAAAATTACGAGGTGTTGTCCTCCGATCTTTCCCTTAAGGGACTGATCCCGGACCGTCGTCAATAGCCCGTTGTGTTGCTCTAGTACGACGTAAAAACAAAAAATTACCAAATTATCGAGGTTTAACGAAACTGAATTGTGGGTGTGGTAATTTTCCTAGGTAGGTAGCTAGCTAAATTTTTTATAAATGTTGCACTGGAGAAACACAGTTAATTTCCCTAGGAATGAAGTTTTAAGAATGATATGATAAAGTTGTTTAGGTAAGTTATGGGGAAGACAAGTTCGACATGGTTTTATAGATATTATCTGTGTTGCAGTGAAGATAAATTAAGGTTTCCATTATTTGGCTCTTGATATTATTTCTTGTAATATTTGTAAACAAGCGTGGAAGTTTAGCATCACTTTATGTTTTTCAATGTGCCAGTTAGAAATGGGTGGACAGTCATTTACATAGTGAACTGCTGAGTCACTTCACCTCAAACGCAACTAGGGCTTGATTTAATCTTAAATCCAATAAGATCAGATAGAATAGTTACGTAGTTGGTGTATAACTGGGTTAATCTAGGGTGGCAAATTTTAACTCTCCAAGTGGTTTGAACGAGATATTTCGTTCATTCAGAACTCACCGATTTTGCTAATGAAGAGATATCTCGCCCGACGAGATATTGCCGGGTTTTCTATTTTAACGAGATCCAGATCTAGTCAGTTTTCTTATAACTATGAGGTATTTCATCCATCAAGATCTGGTCAATTTTACTAATAAAAAAATACCTCGTCGAGACAATCACCAGGAGGGTTAGTACTGTTATTTTTTTTTTAAGAATTTGAAAACTTTTCTTTCTTAATCCGAGATTTTCCATTCCATTTGCCATTCGTTGGAAATTTGCTCCGTGAGGATTTTAATGAGGTAGCTCTGGCTATTTAAAGGGTATTTTTGAGAGCACTGTGTGCTTTGACCCAGTTGATGGGTATTTGGATTGGGTTCTGTGGTATCCAAAGAGCGTTGACCGTTATAAGGGCGATTTTCAGGTCAAACAAACAACCCAGACGGACTGACGAAGATTTTATTTCCGCCACCGAAGTGCTCTCCCATGATGCAGTTCGAGGTTACCTTAAAAAGTTGTTTGTCCCCATTATGGCAACTTTTGGCGTTTTATCTACATAATTAGAGTTGGACAATCACCTGGCATATCGTCTATAGCAGAAACTCATAAACTGACAAAACACAAATTTTACTGTACAGCTATTTAAAGACCAAATATTAGTTTTTAGAAAAAAATAATAAATATTATAAGCATTTCGATAATGTTGAACATATTCTAAACAGATTAAAAATGAAAAATTAGCATTCGGTGTCTCAGATAATGAGTTTCTTCTATAAGCCGACGACATTTTAATTAAGAATTCATGCTTTGAAATTTTTTTTTTTGGTGTGCCCTCACAGAAACACTATATTTAGATTGAAAGAAATGCCCCTAATACCATGTAGTGCACATAAATTGTATATATATATATATTGTTCGAAAGTCCTCACGCGGTCATCAAATGTAAATAGAACTATTGAGCTTTACATAATAAATTAGATCAAGTATATCCACTATATCCCTTTTGTAATCATTTAATGCTATGGGTACTCTTCTTTGAAGAGTTTACAGTGATTACATGGGTACGCTTGCATTTTACTTGAAAAGCTACTGCCTGTTAGAGGGTAAAGCCAGACTGCTATCCAAATCCTTTTATTGTGTCTTTCTGTTTCATCTCAAAAGTATTCCTCTGAGTACAAACGAAATCTTTAGATAAGTCAGGTCTAAACAAAAAGCTTAATGTTACTGAAAACATTGAAAACCAATGTCGACTTTGTGGTAAGTCGCGTTATCTTGTGTGTATTATATGAAGCCCGTATCCATAATACAACGCTGCAGGGTTAGTATGGAAAAACTGTCAAATGTACAGATAAATTTGCGTATTAATAACTTTCGGCCACACGAATATACATGCACTCACGCACACACGCACATACACATAAATAAAAACACTCCCGGTTAAGAACTAATTTGTTTAAAATCTTTACGATGATGTGTGGCCTATAGTTTCCATATAAGCGACATTCTGTAATTCTTTAAGTCAGTTTATGGATTTGCATCACAAGTAAAAGACACTAACGCCCTCTCTATTTTGCTTTAGAGAAAACCATCTGACTTTCTACACTACCTATTCAGCTTTAGAGAAACCCTCTGACCTTCTAAATTACATCTCTCTCTTCAGCTTTAGAGAAAAACCCTCAGACTTTCATAGCAGTGTACATAATGACACATTAGTAACATACGGAATTTGAAAGTTCTAAAAATGAGCGTCTTTTGAGCATAAGTGAATAATTTTGACATTTTGTAAATTTTCTACAGCTCATTTTTAGGTTTTATTCTAAGGAGAGAAGTCAAGAAGTTAAGTACTTGACAAATATTTGATTTTAAAATATTATTTTAAAGCCTTCTTTCTAGTGTTTGGCATAGCTAAATCAAATATGGCCCTTTCACCGTAAAAACAACTAAATATTCTTAATATTACTTTATACTCTTTGATTCTCTCAAAATTATTAAGGAGTATTATTTACCTAAAAGTTATAAGACTTTCATCTTTGTTAACATGAAATGTTTTACAATTAAGTTAAAGTCGAAGACTTTATTCATGACGATTGCAAAAAGTAAATTTCAGCTACAAAGTCTTTCCAGATTTTCCTTCTAATAAACTTTGAAACATAAATGAATGTTTTCACTTTACTTGTGCGCTAGGATATATGATGGAATGGAGATTCGTAAAACACATTAATATCAAACTTCCGAAATATTGATAAAGTTCTTATAACACTAAATGCCTGTGTTCTTTATCAAATTATCAATGTCTACCCATTCCCGGTATAATTCGCTCAATTTATTTCAATTCTCTTTTTGAAAGGTAATTTTAGTGAGCACAATTCATCTCAGACGTCAGATAAAAATAATTTGTATCATTTGCACTAATGTTTTAATTAACATTTACTGAATTAATGACCCAGCGTATTTATAGACTATTTGCAGTACAATCCGACAAAAAGGAAAATCTTCCGAATTGTTTCATGCTTCTCTGAGTGCATAGATTTGTGTACGTTCATACTCCTACTTCTTTCGTAATAAACCAGTCTTTCAAAGAAAACCTTTAATTGCGCACATAGAGTGCTAAAAGGAAATCTGATTTCCAGATCGATGTTGGGAATTAATTGAAGAAATATTTTATGTGGATCTCGGGAATGAGTTTCATAAAAATAGAGGGAGGGGAAAATGTGGAAAAATTTGGAAGAGAAGGAAAAGTTTCTTTCAAAAGTATAACTGTTTTTTGACTGTCGCCGTTGGATGCCTCACTAATTACTTCCCACCGCAGTATGTATTATCAAAATCTGCAAAAGCGAGAAGCAACTAATACTTGTCGTTCATCAAAAATTTTACAGCTTTTTTCCCACTTCTCGCGGCGCGGAGGCATTTCTGTATAATCACAACTCCACATTTTACAAAACGCTTATTGGTCATTAAAATAAACGAGGTGATCTTAAAATACCAGGGCAGCAGATATTTAATGTCACCGCGTTTGCCTTTATTGCTTATTATTATTTACTCAACTTCCCCTCTTTTTTATAAACACTGCAACAGTTAATCTCTTCGATTTCGTGCGCAGCAAAATGTTCCGCGTAACTCACCATTAAGCAATGGCTGGAGGAGCGAGCGGGGAAAAAAACCTCAAAACAACCGGCATTTAATCCAGAGACTAATTTTCCATTAGGAAACCCTGGCATAAAACACGCGTAAAATTCGCAAACATTAAGTCCGAGACTGTGAAAATATGTTTCTCTATTAACAAGGATGTAACTTTCATTCTTGCCCTCCCTCTTTTTCAATTTCAGTTTAATTTTTACAAGCGCTGATGACGTCAATGACGGCGGGATAAAAAAGCAACGCTGACATCCAGTGGATCATTTGGGGAACTTGTTTTTGAGGGAATCTCCAGGGGGCAGGCAAAAACGAGGCGAGCATATATAAATACTAGATACAGACGTATAAATAAGGGAGTCCCAAAGAGCAAAAATAAGCTGCTATGACTTGCAGATGATCGTTCAATACAACATAAGCTCAAAAAGTAATATACGATAATATAGTGGGAACTTGCGGAAGCAAATGAGGCATAGGAACATTTCAATTTTTCACCCTGTCAGCTACAGATTTTCTTGATAGCTCCGGCATCTCCTGCATTCCCCAGTAAACACTTCCTATTCCACCCACTTGACTCACAGTTTGGGGAACTTGTTTTTGGACTCTCCTCCCCACGCCAGCGCGAAAGGTGCCAACAAATGGCTAATAATAATAAGTAATGTTCCAAAGGTAATAGCAGCCCGGCTACCGTCACCTGTTCCGACCATAATGTTTCATATTCCCCAAATTCGCATCATTAACATTGCTGCAGATTTTAACGCGTATTTTATTTGTCGAATGGGGCTGTGTAAAACTGCCAGCCTACACGATGACGGGGAAACATGCAAACATCAACGCGAATTCCGAAACTTGAACAAGGGCTTTCGGCTGGGGCCGGCTCTAATCACAATGTACCTTGATGATGCTATTATTCAGTGCTCCAATTGCCGTCCAGTAAATGTTTTCCTGCCTTGCTGTGTTATTGATGCGGTTCTATCGCCGTGCAGGCTGACGATTTTAATTTATCGCCGGAATGCTTGTTTCGCTAAGGGCTCCAAAAACAACGGCAGTCGAGGAAATTTATTTTCATCAGCTCTCTCTTATAAATTTTTATGCTCAGAGAGGGAAATATTTTGCAAAGTGGCACTACTTTCTTTTAAGACCGTTTTAACGCGCGCCAATCTCAGTTTTAGCTCGTCAGCTACACCGACCGTGTTAAAGACTCGTCAAATGTTTCCGAGAGAGGAATGTACGTTGTAGGTCGACATAGCATAAATGTATACAGTGATAATTATGTTATTTATGTCATGGGTGGTTCGAATTAGCATTTTTTGTTGCAATTATATATTAGGAATATTTGTTATTAATATTTTACTATAAATTTCAATTTTAATGAGAATATTAAATCGATTCAATTTTAATTTGAAATATTTTGAGAAGTTGCCGTACTGCCTTTTCAGACCGTTTTTAACGCTCGTCAGTTTGAGTTTCAGCTCGTCAGCTGCAACGGCCGTGTTAAGAACTTCTGAAATGTTTCCGAAAGGAAGATAAACAGAACAGCCCACTATAAATGTGAACAATAATGATTCTCATATTGTTTAGTTAGGATCTTTCCCTAAAGAATTGATCCCGGACATTCGTTAATTGCCCGCTGCTATGCGACGTAAATTCAGCTACCAACTACCTAACCTATTATTTATGTCATGGGATGCTGGAATCGCATCTTTAGTAGGAGAGAGTGACATTATTTATTATTAATATTTACTTTATAATATTCCAAATAAATTTACTTTCGGATTTCAATTTGAATATTAATCCGATTTGATTTTAATTTGAAATGTTTTACTTTCTATTAAAACCTTTATAAGGAGCACCAATCTGAGTGTTAAAATCGAGTTAAAAACTCATAAAACGTTTACGAAAAAAGAACCTGCGTTATAAATCGAAAGGTAAACAACATAGTATAAATTTGTACAGCGATAATTCTATTATTTATGTCATGGGAAGTTGGACTTGCATCGCCAGTAGTTAATACTAGTAATTATCTACTAGAGTGAGTTTATTTGTTATTAATATTTACTTAGTAATAGAATAACATTACTTATTCGGTTTTAATTTTACTATGCCTTGGATCTACTTTGCAAGAGATATAATATTCATTATTAGAATAAATACGCAGTGACAATATATACCACTATCATTATATAGTTAAGGATTTTTCTTTCCATTAGTTTAATTTTACCGTCCCAATTTTTATTTTTAATGACTTTAATTTCTCTGATTAACCTTAACCGACTTAATTTAACTTTAAAAAGAACGTTAAAGATTGAATTAAGTCGATGCTATTTGAAAGTAAAATATAGGTGATGTAAAAATTGACAAATTTTGATGCAGATAATGAGTGATTTATCTAACTTAATGCAGGCAGTGAATTATTGTAATTAATAGATGTTTCAATGATAGTTATGATAAAATATAATTTCGCCTAATAAGTTTCGTCTGATAAGTTAAAAAAGAGAGAATTTAGAGAAATAATCTTTGCTGAATAACACTTATTATTTTTTCTTTGTATCATTTATGTAGAATAAATATCAATTACTGTTAAATTATGTACATTATATATTAAGTTAAAATCCTTACTATTGATTAAAATACTATCTTCCTATTTTATTTAATTACTATACCTTGGGTATTTTTAAATTAAGTAGAACTTAATGAAAGTAAAACATATCGTCACTCAAAATGCAAAAGGTCGTATGTATAAAAACTGCATTTTTCAGGAGAGCAAAAAAGCTAATTGTTTTCTTTATGATTTGATTCTAATATTATTAAATACATTTGATTGATTGTAACTATTATTAGATCAACTGATGACATAAGAGATTTCGCCACCTGGTGGATATCACAAAATGCTACATATAGCAATAATAAAAGAAAAAAAAATGGAATTTTCGAGATACGACCTCTTGCACATTGAGTTACGATATCCATTCTAATATGTCTAATACGAAATGTTAAAAAGACCAATTACCTATAAAATTAGGATATTTTATTTAGACATAATTACTTATGAGGGTATAGTGCTTTAACACATGTAACATAATGATGATTTAATATTCTAACAGACGTTCTACATTTTCATTGCCAGTAACAAATAAATTGTGTTATTCAATTGTTAAGTGATAAAATTAAACTAATGGAAAATATTATGAAAGGTAAAATAGTTGTCATGGCTCCCAGAAGTGTAAATGTATACAGTACTTGTATATCGTTTCTATACATTGGAAGATCAACTATTTCTTTCTTGCAAGCAAAGAAAAATCTTTATGTATTTCTAAAAAGCAAAGATAAAACTAAGCAACAGTTACTGTGATAAATACTGGTCATTTATATTTCACATCATTTCCACCCGCGGTATTCCAAGCTTATCAAAGTTGAGGAGGTATTTGGAACAAAGAATCATTTCCTTATACACTGAATCAATAGATCAAAATGCCTGGAGTTTATTCGAAATCTTTTATTTATAGCAGAACTTCAATGACTGAGTAGTGGCTAATACATCACGGATGACTTTATTTTATTTCCAGAAGTGATAGGTACTAACGAATCGATCCCAAATGTTTATTCACATGCATGAAAATCTCAATCCATTGGTTTTCTATTTTGTTACAACTAAATTGTGCTATTCAAGTTGACTTCGTTTATTGAATGCACATTTATAGCAATACATTTCTGCTATGTATTGAAAACTAAACTTAAAATTATTGGGTATTAAGCTATATTTAATGTTGTAAGGTTGGTTGTTTTCTAATGGTGCAAGGGGCCAGATCTGGTCAAGCAATGTGTTTTGAGTTAAGTAAATGGACATACACGTGCCAAAGCGACGGAACAGGACTTGTGATATGCATGCATACAATGAGAAAATGAAATTAAGCATGACTAATACAGCTAAGCTTGGTTTGGTTTGTCCTACAGTCGCTCACTTTTGCCTCACAAGTGATAATTTAAATTAAATATCTGAAGAAGTTGGAAGTAAGTAAAACTTTAGTAACTTTAAAACTAAGTAATTCGTTGTTATTAAAATATAGGATCTATGTAACTGTAAAGTAAGCTTTAAGTAAATAAAATATCTTTTATACACATTTTATCCTAATTTAAAATTTAATTAATACTTTTTAAATAGAAATAATTCAAATACTAAATCGTATGCCCTTTAGTTGATAAATAAGTTACACGAGATACGTAGACAAATAAGTTACACGAGATACGTAGACAAATAAGGTACACATGAGGTTGGCTTAGTTTTATGGCGTAAAAGCCATATTTGGCCAAACTGCACCAATCACAAGACAACGTTAAATAATGGACATACGTATACAAGAAAAGTTTTACTGATAAAGAAGAGATATCTAAAGTAGTTGCAAGAATCAAATCTGCGCCGGCAACAGCTCAGACTGTTAGGATATTTAAGAACTCCAATTAGTGTCGATTAGAGGACCATAAATATAAAAAATCTTAACTTAAAGGAAAGTTCTTAAAGAATTTTTATGTTCTTTTAGAGAGAGAGTACACTTCTATAGAATAATGGGCCAACTCTAATTATTATATTTATGTATCCAGTGGCGCAGTCTGCTCACTGTTCTCGGAATACCTTCGATTCTTGTAATTTACGTGTACTTCTCTCTTCTGTATCAGTAAAACTTTCTTTGTGTGTATACCCTTTAATTCATGTTGTCTGTATCGTGTTTTGCGCAACGTGTCAAATATGGTTCTTGATCCTTAATGCTCAACCAACCTTATGTGTCCACCTTATGTTTTATTTTTCAACTAAACTGCATGTGGCTTTACATAACTAAATTATTTATAAAATGAATTAATGCATAGACGTTGAAATTGAGGATGGTAAAATATACATTATAGTTATTTTTTCTACTTACAGCTTTCTCGTCTGTTGCATAGATTCAATATTTTAATAACCTAGAATATTTTAGCTCTACTTCAATTTCATCTTCCTTAGTTTTAATTGGTCCTTGTGTAGCAAATAATGATTGTAGGACAAACCAAGCTTAATTATATTATATAATGCATGATAAATTTTATGTTCTCAATGTACACTTATATCACTGTTTTGGTAGGTAAGAAAAATGTAGAAAACTGTCAGTACTTAATATTTTGGAAAATCACACTGACTCCTTTCACAAGAACACCCTTATAAAAACAAAATATTGAAATATTTTAATAATCTTTTATATATACCACTCCTTTACACTCCAAAATTGGTCCAAGGATTAATTGAATTTTATAAGCAAAACACTTAAAAATTTACATTTTCCTCAGAACTGTTAATATCTAAGAGAAATTCGCTCGCGATTATCTAGTGACAAAATGACTAGAAATTCCAATATAACACACATAATATTTTAATTATTTTCCCCAGTTTATTTTCACTCTAATAGAAGTTCAGGAATTTTAGCAGCATGTTTTTTTCAGACTTTGTTTATGTTGAAATTCTAAATTATTCTAGGTTATTCACGAAAACAGATCTCGTTTCAGTTTTTAAATATGAAATCAAAACTAGTTTTCTTGCATAAATGCATAAATTTGATCCTGGTGTTCGACGCTTTGCAGCGCAAGACTTTGGGCAAATTGTGCAGAATTTTAGCTGACAGAAAAATGTAATATTTTGTTCACCTATCAAATCTTCGTTAAGTGTAGATGGTGTTGCATTTAAAAAAATCGGATTACGGTTCCATATCACAAATATTTAGTGTTGGTTAATAAATGAGGATAGTAATGTGTGAAGATATATTTTCTCTAATATTGCAAGTTGAGTATTTTCAATGAGACCATAAACACCAAATCACGCTTAAATAAGCCGCAGATGCAGCTAGACTTTACTTGAAAGTAATATTTAGTTTAGGCTGTCTTGCTAAAAAAGATATCACCCCGGGTTCTAAAGGACGTTAAAATGTATTTTCCAGTTAATCACAAAGGTTTGAGAAATTAAAAAATATTGGTCTGGTCGTTTACTAGTATGATTTTAACAAACAAATTTGATTAAAACTAGTTATTTGTATTTACATTTTATTTTATGTTATATCTAGTTTTACGTAATTAAAACTTGTTTATGAATTAAACCCTTCGGGTGGCTATCTCGAAAGAGATATGTCGTCATTAGCAAATGTTAACTGACCATTATGAACAAGATATCTCATATATATATATATATATATATATATATATATATATATATATATATATCATATAACTTAATATCAAGTTATCTCGTCACTAGCAAAATTGGTCAGATCTTTATGGAGGAGATATCTTGTCAACACCACTTGGGTGATTAAACTGTGAGGCAATCACATATACACTCATTGCCATAAAAATTTGCGCTCCAAGATAAAGTCGTCAAAATGAAATGAAATTTTACACATGTAAGTACTACTTTGATATAAGTAAATGATTATAAAATCAAAGAAAAAGGATAATTTATTGCTGAAAAAAATACAAATGAATGGAAGTTTTAGTACTCTGTTGGACCCTCTCTAGCGCGAATGTACGATGCGATACGAGTGGGCATTGAGGCATACAAGTTCTGTATGATGTCCTGAGACATCTCGTTCCACAGTTGCTGTAAACGCCCCTCAAGTTCGATCAAACTCGCAGGGTGTCCAACTTTCCGTCCCAAATAATCCCAGATTAGCTCGATTGGTGACAAATATGGAGATCGAGCAGGCCAGGGAAAGATGGTAATGTGGCGGAGGTAATCTTGTGACATCCTTGCTGTGTGGCCTTGCATTGTCTTGTTGAAAAATGGATCCTGGGAGCCCTGCCATGAGTGGCATCACATGTGGCTGAAGGATGTCATGGACGTACCGCTGGACTGTCATTGTTCCATGGATCAATATTCGGGGTGACCGTGTATCGCAAGCAATGGCACCCCATACCATCACACCAGCTAAGGGAGCGGTTTGTCGCTGTAAAGCGAAGGCAGGATTCAGGCGTTCGCCAAGGGACCTCCACACACGAACACGATTGTCATCACTGCTTAAATTGACCATCGCTGACCTGGTTCCATTCCGTTGCAGTCCAATCCCGTCGTGCACGACACCATTCCAAGCGGAGACGTCGGTGGGTGGGTGTCATTAGCAGCACACGTAATGGGCGCCGCGATACCAGATGTCCTTCAGCCAGGCATCTTGCGATGGTTTAGGCAGACACATTGGTCCGTAGTGAAGGTGAAGCCTGGGTCTGGATAGCGGCCAATGAGGCAGTTGGCTCTATGCATGCGTTTCGTATGATGTGACGATCTTCTCGACGACTGGTCTGTCGAGGGCGTCCTGATCCTGGTCGCTGTGTAAATGACGTCTCTTCTGTCAACCGGTCCCAACACCTCCTCACAGTAGAATCAGAACGGCCTACTTAACGAGCTACTCGCCGAGCTGACCACCCAGCTTCCATCATCCCGATGATTCTTCCCCTCTCGAACTCTGACAGTTGCTCATATTGTCTGCGATGGCGGCGTAACGGCATGTCTACCTCAGCGTTTCCCTTGCAAAAGATTAAGGACACTCAAACAAGCTCTGCTTACCTGTTTTATACTCCAAGGAGAACGAAGTTCAACGCCCTCTAGTGGCATTACGCAATGCGCAATCACTCTGCATTTCTAATCATTTGCATATCTGGTCGACATGTACCTTCATGCCAAGTTTCGTTACGACCCCACAATTATTTCTTGGTGCGCAAATTTTTATGGCAATGAGTGTATACTCGCTTCTCCAAACTCAATTTTCGTTGTAGAAGGATGTTTCTTACGTGTGGATGAATTTTCGACCCATTTTGCTTAGTAATTTATTTCAAGGATTCTCGTTTTTAGATGAACGATTTGTAGGCTCTGTTGAAATGCTCTTATAGACGATGGGGGAGAACAGCGAAAAATTAAAAAACCAACGACAAATGAAGACGAAAAACTTAGCAAAGATCACCAATGGCCATTTCGGTGGTGTAAAACGTCAATCATCATCAGGACAAAAGTAAGTCACAAGAAGAAACGGTAGTTTTTTACTCTCCTGGTGATAGCCTCGACAAGGTATTATGCCATTAAAAAAACTAACCAAATCTTGATGGTCAAGATATCTCGTTCACTAGAAGAAAACTGATCCTTTGTCTCGTCATCATAAAAACATCGGCAGCATCTTGACGACGAAATATTTTCTCGTTAACAAAATGGGTCAAATTTGATGTTTGAGATATCTAATTGAGACTAATTGGTTAAATATGTTGTTCTAGAATAGTGTTACTGCAACTCAATTTTTTAACTAAGCCCTTCCAGTCCGCGTATAATAACGAGAAAGCACTAGCGTCATTTACTGCTGTGTTCGAAAACTCAAAAAGAGATACGGCTTTTCTCTAATGTTTAACTCGAGAACATGTCTCGAAGATTGGACCACTTTTGCTCGTTTGAAATCATACTAGTGAGAAAATTCCCAACAGTATGGAACAATGGCAGATTAGTTTATTTCCTTATTTTGACATAACACATGTGTTCTTGCAACCGGAATTTCAAAGCTCGTTTAGTTTAACGAACATAAACCGTATCACATGTCACGGTATGTGATACATTCTCCACCTGTTGGTGGTTTGAATGGGATCTGTAATAGATTGAAAATGGATCTTGTCATAGGAGTAGATATAACCCTAAACTCAAAACGTTTAAGGGTTTGTGCAATAGTGTAACTTAAGTGAGAAATAAAGGGGGAAGAACAAGATTGGAAGCCATTTTTGGTTGAGCTTGGGTAAAACAGCTGTTTCTTTTGTGAATTTCTCTATTACCATGCAATGTATTTTTATATATAGCAGAATGAACAAATCAAGAAATAATAATTGGGTGGGTATATGGAGCTTCTGAACATTTACACCATTTGTATCAATATTATTCTAGATGTAATATATTATACGCTGTACTAAAAAAAGTCACCAGATCTGGAGTAGAAACAAAACAGCATTTATCTTGAGGGGTATGACTATAAACTTAAATTATCAATTTCAGAATCCATATCCATATGGGTAATTACAGAGCTAACTACTAGTGAGTATAGACCGAAATTTGAGGAAGGAATGTCCTATGGAAATGTGAATGTGTTTTAAATCAAAATCTTAATACTGATGAGCAGCAGTCACTTTATTATCCCTAAATATCTATAACAGTGATTCTAAACCTTTTTTTTTTGTCGCGGCATACTTTTAAGGATTTCAAAATTTGGCGGCACACAAAGAAAAAGATAAGTTTAAAAGTCGTTTACTTACCAATAATACACTGTGTAAAATAGTTTATGATAATAATTTTGAATGTAAAATAAAATAATATAATATGTACTACAAAAACAACAGTACGTTTATTAATGGATTAATTACAAGGTAATAATAAGAATACTTTTAATAAGAAATTTGAGCTGGATGTTTTTTGATAATTTCATTTATATTTTGTGGTAAAAATGACTCATATCGTCTTCTACATTTAACAGTCTCGATCCTTTTTTCGTTTTTATGTTGGTTAATACTGAAAATCCGAATTCACACAAATAGGTGTAGAAAATTGTAATAATATTTTTAAAGCTTTTTTGGCTATCATGGGATAAGCGCATCTAATGTTAATCAAAAATGAATTAATTGATTCTTTCGAATATTTAAAAATTAAATCTCGATTATTAGATCTTAAAATTAAATCTCGAAGATAAAAACAGTTTAAAATACGGTATTTAACTGTAAAAACAACAGTTTTTTTACAGTGTACTTTTCTTTAATTTAAACAAACTTTACTCGTAATAAAAAAAAGCATTATAATTTTTACTATATACATTTCTAAAATTTGTCGGCACACTCTAAGAATTTGGTAGCACACAAAAGTGCCGCGGCACAGTGGTTGAGAATCAATCACTGTTCTATAATATTTGTTTAGAATGTTAAATACGCCATTATGAGCACAAGTTCTAGAGGACTGAACCTTTATGGCTAGTCAATGATTTTATGAAGGGTAACAGAACAGTTCAGTCTCCCAGGATTTGTAATCATGATGGTACATATTTAGCATTCTAAATATGGATATTTAGGGATTATAAAATGACTGCTACTTCTGTGTATCGATTTCGAAATAAAACACTTGTACATTTCTATCGGACATTCCTTCCTTAAATTTAAGTCTATACTCACAAGTAGTTAGCTCTCACGCTATATGAAATTTGAAGTTGAAGTGTCTGTATTATTTGGGATAGTCAAATCCCAAAATAAATGCTATGTTTTATTTATACCCCAGATATCAGTTGACTTTTTTCAGTACAGTGAAGTTAATAGTGTAGTAAATGTACGAGTATAAATTACAAAGCGGAATAGAATCAGAATAACTTACTCTGATAATTCAATTCCACATAAGATTCAATGAACCCAAACAATGCCTACCAATTTAGCTTTTAATTTCATTAAAATTGCTACTCTTAAATTTTGTAAAATAAAATTACAAGTTTGTAAGTTGAATGCATTACGAAGTCTGTTCTGATAGATAGAGAATTGATGTAGCTGACAGATTGTGGACGATTTGCGGATGGTTAAACGTAAAATATGGAAACAAGAGAACATTATTATTATCTTTGTAGCTCTTTTTATCGTTCAAAAAATATTGCGTAGGTTTTTGATTTAATAATAAATATTTGATCTACAATATTTAAGACAGTCGAGAACTTCTATAAAAAAAGTTCTAATTAGCACACGTGTAGCAAAAATATCATCGTAGATCAGCTAATACAAACTCCATTAGAAATGATTTACACAGCCTGTTACGGCATGAACTCTGTCTAATAGGTTTTTTCCGAGCGCCTGAAATTCTAATAAATTACAGAATCAAAAAGTAACTGGTACAATCAGTTTCTTAGTATACATTTAAAACCAACAATTAAGGAGAATTCGTATAAAAATGCATCTAAAATGAAAGATAAATCAGTACAAATGATAACATTCTTGCAACCGCAGAATCGAAGACAATAGCGCACTGTTTCGAAAAATATATTGGAACGGTTTCGCACAGCCTATTACAGCATGAACTCCATCTAATTGGTTCCTTCCCACTGCCTGATCACCGCTTCCCACTAAGTATTACAAATTTCATCCAATGTGACAGAATGTTCCCAACCATCCCCCCAACTTGTCTTCAGAATTCAATTACTTTTCGCTTCTTGTCGAGACTGGTAAATGGACCACGTTAGTGTCACTGCCGCTATTTCGTTCCCTTTCAACCGTTTCCCGACGAATACTTTCCCACCTATTTCCAGCCCACATGATGCTCAAGCTTCCATTTTCGGATAGCGTGTTAGGGACCAGTCCTTACGGCAACAAAGGGCGACTTGGGAATTCCTTCTCTCGCCAAAAATCTACGCGGCTTATTCCTAACACTGATTCTTAAAGCACCCGACTCTTCGTTCCGGATGACATAGCAGAAAGATTTGTCTGGTCAGGGCAAAGCATCAAGAGACTCAATGTATTTGTATTATTATCTGATTGCTGACTAATACTGTGGTCTGATATGATTGTGGGAGTTGTTTGCGTTTTTTGCTTACTCGGGAAAAGGAAGAAGAAATCGAGTTTTAACCCTCCAAGTGGTTTCGCCGAGATATCTCGTCCATCAAGCTCTGCCCAATTCTGCTAATGATAAGTGGTCTCGTCATGAATATATTGACGACATTTGATGATGACGAGATCGAGATCTGGTTAGTTTTCTAATGATCATGATCGTGTTTTCTTCTAATTTCTATTCCAACAAGATCTGGTCAGTTTTGATAGTGACAAGATATTCAACCAACAAAATCTGGTCAGTTTTGCTAATGGCGTGATATCTGGACCAACAAGATCTGGTCAGTTTTGTTAATGAAGAGATACCTCGTCAAGACAGCAACTAGTAGTGTTAAGAAACCTCCTACTCAATTCCTCCGTAAGCATAATCTATGTGGCTTATTTTTAACACTGATTCTTCAAGCACCTGACTTTGTTCCGTATGACTAAGCAGCAATATTTGTTTATTTCAAAGCATTTTATCTAGAGACTCGATGCATTTTTTGTTATTATCTGATTGCTGACAAATACTGTTTTTTGATTACACAAGAAATGGAAGGAGAATTCAGGGTTTTAAAGAATACTAACGACTTGAGAATTATTTATCTGACCAAAATGACTTGAATTAGTACCTTATTCTTGATAATATGATGGCGAGAAAGTAACTTTCATATTTTTGTTGATACGCAATAGCAAATGGTTAAGTGATAATACTATTATTTAAAGATGTGAAGTAATAAATGCTTGTATATAATCCAAATATGACACTCATCCATTCTAAGAACCACACGTAGAGAAGCTGCCTCTTTGACTTCTATTATGACCCTAAGCTAGTAAAATTAGTACATAAAAGTATCTTTTTTTAACTCTGATAACGAATTGAACATATACCCCCCGTAGCCCTACAAGCAGAAATCTCTACCGAGTCGGGACATTGTTTTATGTATAGGTTTAATAGCCGAATACAAGTCACTATTTATGTTGATTATGATTATATAAAAGGAACGAAAGTTCTTACATTACTTTAAAAGCTATTCATATTTCCTAAAATAAAATAGAGCACATATCGAGGAGAGAACAAATGTATATTATTTTGGAAAACCGCACTCATTCAAAGTAGCTGTTGTGCACATTCCAAAAAGTTAAGGATAATACTGAATTCGTATCAAACATGATCACTTGATCTCAATCCAATAAAGCATGCTTGGAAGTCGCATTGAAGCCTATGCACCATTACTAAGGTCTGCGAAGAGCAATACCGTACAACGAAACAGACTCCTTATCACAGGAATTCTTCACAGACATACCTACACGTTTTCAGGCCTGCAATAGGGTCAGAGGTCAGTAAATTCACCTTAGGTTGCTTTTAACAGAGAAAAAAAAATGTTTATTTTTGCAGTAATTAAAGCCTATAATGTGTTCGCCTTTGAATTGTATTTAAATTTCTTTAGTTCCCAGTAGGTAATGGTAGTTTTAGTTAACGTCGTACTAGATAAAATACAACGGGCTATTGACACTATTTATGTTGATTATGATTATATAAAAGGAACGAAAGTTCTTACATTACTTTAAAAGCTATTCATATTTCTTAAAATAAAATAGAGCACATACCGAGGAGGGAACAAATGTATATCATTTTGGAAAACCGCACTCATTCAAAGTAGCTGCTGTACATAGATGTCCAAAAAGTTAAGGATAATACTGAATTCCTATCAAACATGATCACTTGATCTCAATCCAATAAAGCATGCTTGGAAGTCGCATTGAAGCTATGCACCATTACTAAGGTCTGCGAAGAGCAATACCGTACAACGAAACAGACTCCTTATCACAGGAATTCTTCACAGACATACCTACACGTTTTCAGGCCTACACTAGGGTCAGAGGTCAGTAAATTCACCTTAGGTTGCTTTTAACAGAGAAAAAAAAATGTTTATTTTTGCAGTAACTAAAGCCTATAATGTGTTCGCCTTTGAATTGTATTTAAATTTCTTCAGTTCCCAGTAGGTAATGGTAGTTTTAGTTAACGTCGTACTAGAGCAACACAACGGGCTATTGACGACGGTCTGGGATCAGTCCTTTTTAAGGGAAAGATCTGAGTACAACACCTCGTAATTTTGAACCACGGCCAGATGACGAAGCAACACCTGAGCTGGCACCCCACTCTCCAAACTTCCACACCAACCCAACGTGAGGACTTTCAACCACGACAGATTTAAGGTGCACCAGCCGGCTCTACACCATACGCTTACAAACATCCATGCCCGGACCCGGATTTGAACCAGGAACCTTTCGATCTAGAAGCTAAAACCTTAACCACTATACCGGTTGGTCGGCTAGTTCCCAGTAGCAACACGTGGCAAGCGCGTGTTCTTATTTTATTCTACATAGCTCATCGAATATTAAAATTTGTCATTTCAGGTACTTGGCACGGGATTCCACACGGATTGCATAATCCATAATTTTTGGTGGTAGGTACGTATTTTAATTAATGTCTTACTGGAGCAACTTAACGGGCTATTGGTGACTGTCCTGGATCAAATCCGAAAGGATATATCCGAGTACAACACCACGGTGATTTTGAACACCGGTCATATGAAGACGTCACAGCTGAGTTGGCCCCCACACTCCAAATTTCCACACCACACTAACATGAGGAAATTTGTGGTCACGACAGATTTAACGTGCACCAACCCCATTTCTATCCGACAGTCTTTGGTTGGATTCGAACTCGCAACTCCCGGTTGCTATTCCGTCAGTATTTCAACCAGGCTAACGACTAGCCGTAATTTTTAGACATGTGTATAGTTCCATTTGTACTCGACGCAATATACATAGAATAATTGCACATGCACTTTTGCGGCAACTGTTTGATTCGATCCAGGAATAGTTTGATAACCCCCCCTGCAGTGATTCCATAACAGGACTACATTGCATAACGAAGGGGTGATTATTTTGCATTTCTACGAAATAATTAAACCGTACTTGCAATGCAATTACAACCTATTTCCATGACGTTATGATATTACGAAACCTTTTGATTGCGTTTAATTAATTAGAACTTCGTGTACATTTGTAGGATTAATTTCAACCAATATTGCACGTGCATTAAATTCATGTAGATATTTACTTAATAAAATTAGAAGAGGTGGAGATTAATTTTGAATGATTTGGTATTCGAGCATGGTATACGTATTTATGATAAACAACAATAGAATTTAGAGTAATCTGGTAATAATGAGGCAGTGGTGGGTTCCAGTTGGAAAAGCAACGGATTAGCAACCGGAGGGATGCGAGTTCGAAACTAGGTCCAACCAAAGACAGTAGTGAACGCGTGGGATGATGCATGTTAAATCTATCGAGGCCTCAAATATCCTAACGTTGGTCTGGTGTGTACGTTTGGAGAGTGGGGTGCCAGCTCACGTGTGACCTCGACATCTGACCGTGGTTCAAAATTACGCTATGTTGCGCTCGGATCTTTCCCTTGACGCAAATAGCCCATTGTGTTTCTCCAGTGGGATTTTAACTAACTACCTACCTGGTAACGACGAGATTATTTTGGCAATGGTAATTTTAGTTAACGTCGTACTAGAGCAACACAACGGGCTATTGACGACGGTCCGGGATCAGTCCCTTATGGGAAAGATCCGAGGACAACACCTCGTAATTTTGAACCACGGTCAGATGACGAAGCAATACCTGAGCTGGCACCCCACTCTCCAAACTTCCACGCCAACCCAACGTGAGAGATTATTTTGGAACGAACTGATGAAGAAGAATATATTTGTTAACTGTTTCATTTCTAACATTTCGGATGAAGAATTTAATATTAATCCAAAAGTTCCCCCAAAATTAGATTAGCCCATTGTGTTGTTCCAGTGTGACGTTAATTAACTACCTACCCTAAAAAGAAGCTTAAATTGTAATAGAAAATACTAATCGAAATAACACCACAAAATGCTCACGTTGGGTTGGCGTGGAAGTTTGGAGAGTGGGGTGCCAGCTCAGGTGTTGCTTCGTCATCTGACCGTGGTTCAAAATTACGAGGTGTTGTCCTCGGATCTTTACCTTAAGGGACTGATCCCGGACCGTCGTCAATAGCCCGTTGTGTTGCTCTAGTACGACGTTAACTAAAATTACCAAAATTACCATTACCACCACAAAATGCAGTTTTACGTCAAATCCTAAAATACAGAGAGTGGGGTGCCAGCTCAGGTGTTGCTTCGTCATATGACCGTGGTTCAAAATTACGAGGTGTTGTCCTCGGATCTTTCCCTTAGGGGACTGATCCCGGACCGTCGTCAATAGCCCGTTGTGTTGCTCTAGTACGACGTTAACTAAAAATTACCATTACCATTACCTAAAATACAGAATTGATTCAAGGTAGCAGATTCTGGACATTGTGATTCAATTTTTCCTTCTGACTTACTGTAAAAGGTTAAATCGTGAAGAAGTATCACAATTTTTTGTTGGATTATAATTCAGTTCTTCCTATCTGTGTTACTAAAAGAGGAAAGATCGTGTGTTGTTACAAAATTTATTGGATTGCGATCACAATTTTTCCTTTATGTGTAGTTATGGGAGACAGCCGATCAACCGGCATAGTGGTTGAGGTGTTAGCCTCTAGATAGGAAGGTTCCTGGTTCGAATCCGGGTCCGGGCATGGATGTTAGTAAGCGTATGGTGTAGAGGTGATTGGTACACCAAAAATCTATCGTGGCCTAAGTCCTCACGTTGGGTTGGAGTGGAAGTTTGGAGTGGGGTGCCAGCTCAAGTGTTGCCTCGTCATCTGACCGTGGTTCAAAATTACGAGGTGTTGTCCTCGGATCTTTCCCTTAAGGGACTGATCCCGGACCGTCGTCAATAGCCCGCTGTGTTTCTCTAGTACGACGTTAACTTAAATTACCATTACCAAATTACCCATAGGTAATGGTAATTTTAGTTAACATCGTACTAAAGAAACACAGCGGGCTATTGACGACGGTCCGGGATCAGTCCCTTAAGGGAAAGATCCGAGGACAACACCTTGTAATTTGGCACCACGGTCAGATGACGACCATTACCTATGTGAGACAGGCGAAATCATAAAGTAGTACCAGACAAAATTTAAAGAAAAATCTATTTTAAAGTAATTCTATAAAACAAATAAAGTATTATGAATAAATTCTCACAATAGAGGTAAGTAGGCATTTAATTGACGTTAAACTGGAGCAACACAATATCCGGGTCCGGGATCAAACCCGAAGGGAAACATCTGAGGACTACACCACGTATGACGAGGTCACATCCGAGTTGTCACCCCAATCTCCAAACTTCGATATCACGCCAACGTGAGGACATTTGAGGCCATGACACATTTAACGTGCACTTTCTCCCGTGTACACGACGGTCTTTGGTTGTATTCGAACTCACAACCCTCTGGTTACTAATCCGTTACTTTTTCAATCGAGTTACCGTGGTCCACATTATGACTGAAATGTTGAAAACAAAAATAATAACGGAAGTAAAAAAATACACGCCATTAGAAAAGAGTAAACATACTTTACCTTTCAATTTCGGAGACTAAATATTTTTACAGCATTATTTATCAACTCCAAAAATTGCTTTCATGAAATTCTTAACGAAAGAAGAGAAACAGCTAAACGAAAATCAAAACACGACGGTGACATCAAAAATTGAAAAGGCAAATAAACCGCCTTCATTATTATGATGGTGGATCATCAAATGCTATGACGTAGGATACTCTTGCTAAACACTCTAGCGTTCATTCGGAGTAATGTGTGTATTTTTCTTAGAATTATTAGTCCGTTTATTTTATTCATCATAAGGGAAAGAATCGGGCATCTAGCGGGATTACGTTCTAAAATTACAAGACATATTTTGTATTTATGTTGATTTTTTTACAGCTGGAAAGTTAGGAAATAATGGAAATCAAGGGAAAGAAAATATCTAGGATTCCAAGGGATAGGTTTATTAATTAAAAGAAAATAAATTCACTAAAAGATAGCCGACCAAACGGTATAGTGGTTAAGGTGTTAGCCTCTGGATAGGAAGGTTCCTGGTTCGAATCCGGGTCCGGGCATGGATATTTGTAAACGTATGGTGTAGAGGCGGCTGGTGCACCTTAAATCTGTCGTGGCCGAAAGTCCTCACGTTGGGTTGGCGTGGAAGTTTGGAGAGTGGGGTGCCAGCTCAGGTGTTGCTTCGTCACCTGACCGTGGTTCAAAATTACGAGGTGTTGTCCTCGGATCTTTCCCTTAAGGGACTGATCCCGGACCGTCGTCAATAGCCCGTTGTGTTGCTCTAGTACGACGTTAACTAAAAATTACCAAATTACCACTAAAAGATAGGTTAGGTAGTTAATTAACGTCGCACTGGTTCAACACAACGGGCTATTCTAAAAGATGGATATTCTTCAGTTTTATGTAGGTTTGTTTTTTGTTAGATAGGTATTTTAATTAATATCGCACTGGAAAAAACATAACGGGCTATTGTGACGGTTCGGTTTCAAAGAGAAAGATCCGAAAACAATACCATGTGATTTTGAACTACTGTCAGTTGAAGCCTGGAAGAGTAACGGATAAGCAACTGGAAGGTTGCGAGTTCGAAACCAATTAAATGTCATCGTGTACAAATGTAACGATAATTTTAGTTAACGTCGTACTAGAGCAACACAACGGGCTATTGACGACGGTCCGGGATCAGTCCCTTAAGGGAAAGATCCCAGGACAACACCTCGTAATTTTGAACCACGGTCAGATGACGAAGCAACACCTGAGCTTGTGTACAAAGGAGGCTGGTGCACGTTAAATCTGTCGTGACCCCAAATGTCATTACGTTGGTGTGGTGTGGACGTTTGGAGGGTAGGGTGACAGTTCAGGTTTTGCCTCGTCATCTGACCCCCCATTGCTCAAAATTATGTTTTCAAAATTGTCCTTGGAATTTACCTTGGGGGATTGATTCCGGACCGTCGTCAGTTGTGTTTCTCCTGTACTACGTTACGTCGTCAATAGCCCGTTGTGTTGCTCTAGTACGACGTTAACTAAAAATTACCATTACATTACCTGTACTACTTTTAATTAAAATACCTACATCCTACCATAATATATCAGAAAAATTCTATTGATCAAAATAAAAGAAGTTATATTCGGAAAGCTGTAGATTATAGAATGGGTATACGCGTGGTAAGCGTCGCTAATAGCCGACGTGTTGCTCTAGTACGACGTTAATTAAAAATACCATACTATCCCGAATGGTGTAGGAAGGTATTTTAATTAACGTCACACTGGAGCAACACGACGGACGGATATACGCGTGGGAACCCCTCAGAGAGTATGTAGTAAATTTACGTCATACTGGAGTAACACAACGGGCTATTGGCTATGCTCCGGGATCAATCCCCAAGGGAAAGGTGATAGATCCGAGGACATCACCACGTAATTTTGAACCATAGTCAGATGAGGAGGTCACATATAAGCTGGCACTCTACTCACCAAACTACCACATCATGCCAAAGTGAGGTCATTTGAGACCACGAGCGATTTAACTTGCACCTGCCCCTTTGTACACGACGTTCTTTGGTTGGATTCGAACTCGCAACCCTCCGATTGTTAATCCGTTCCTCTTCCGACAGGGCTACCGAGGCTTTATGAGCCTTTTGGATGTTGCACTTTGTTTAAAAAAATGAATACTCTTCTTTTAGAATAAATGAGAGGTATTTTTGGTATATAAAGCTAACCAGACGGATTGGCCAGATTTTACATCAGCTACCCAAATGGCACCACATGATACATATTGGGTCTTTTTTCAAATTTAGTATACTACCGTTTTAGCACGCTTGGTGTTTAATCTAAATGACGTTGACCAATCATCCTCTTTCGATTCGGGAAGGGGGTAATTTTAATTAACGTCGTACTATAGCAATACAACTGGAAATTGACGACGGTTCGCTTTCAATTCGGAATTAATTTTTTTGAATTTTTATTGGCGAAGTCTGAAAACATATTCTAAAAAAAAAAAATCAAGTGACGTCACGTTCGAAATATGAACAGAAAATACTATCCGAGACTCAAAAACACTATCGCTACCTACATTTAACTTGACAAAAAACGTGCTTCTCCATACAGTACATAAAAGGATAATCTAAATAAAACAAATTGAATTTTTTTCAGTCAGATGGCAAGGCAACACCTGAGTTGGCACCTTACTCCCCAAACTTCTACACCAAAAAAAAGTGGAATTTTTTCGGACGATGATTGACACACATTGTGAAAATTTTACTTCCCAAATAAATTTAGTTTGGTTGAAATCATGTCATATCTGTAAATATCATGTTTTAAAGTACGTGCAAGTAAGAACTGAATACTAACTACTTCACCCTCCTGGTGGTTGTCTCGACGAAGTATATCGCCATTAGCAAAACTGACCATATCTTCATGGACGAGAAATCTCGTTGCACTCTCATGGACGAGAAATCTCGTCCATCAAGATTTAAGCGTCTTTATCGTCATTAGTAGAAAATAGACCCGATCTTTATCTCGGCATCGTCAAAGAATTTGCAATACCTTGATGACGACATATCTTGTCATTAGGAAAATCAGTCATATCTTGTTGTACGATATATCTCGTCATTAGGAAAATTAGTCATATCTTGATACACGAGATATCCCGTGTCGGCACCACTTGGAGGTTTATTCAGAGAAATCAAGGGTTTATTAAAATCTGCAAGTATAAAGGTGAAAAGTTGAACATTGTGCATTTGTACATTCTTATCCATTTCTAAAAATAAAAGTATTGAGGCAGGCGCCCATGCTTCTTATATTCCTTATACTTACCTTAAATTACTTACTTAACGCATAAAATGAATACCAAGATCCTTAGGTAACTGAGTAGTCGTGATTTATGTAACCGTGCAGCGTTAGAATTATGGCGGACGATTCAATTTCTGTAGAATATCTTAATCACACCTTAGGATTATAATATAAGCGATAGTTGCATATATTATGACGCATCAGAGCTTCATTAATATCGGCACGAGTTCCATATGTTATTTCGGCTATAATGTATTAATCTAAAATGTACGTAGATTTAGGAGCTTATGTGTTCATTAAAACACATTGCAGAGCTCGTATTTTACTTGATGCGTTGAATTAATCCTAAAGCTTTCTGTCTTTCCCTTTTTTTGAAGCGAATACAAATATGTTATTTACAAGCAATCAAAATATATATAATAACGTAATATATGACAGTTTATTTGAAATATGCCTTATTCAGAATTTGTAGAGTTTGATAAAATTAAAAGTTTATTAAAACATTTTTTCACGTATGATCTTCCAGAGATCAAAATTCTTTTCAATTCCAGTCTTACAGACGTTGTTTTCAATAACGTTTCTTTTAATACATGAAAATTACATTATAAATAGAAGATTTGCTTGCATTAAACATTTCACAGATATTTTTCAGATTTTCTACCATTACAAGGGGAGTCGATACGTTTTCTAACATCGAAAGAAATCTTTAACTTTTTTCGGACCCATACTTCCGAATTTGTATGAATACTTGAAATTACCAATTTTGGATTTCAAGTATCTTTGGTGGTTTATCTTCGTGTCGAAAACTGCCCTGCAGTGGCTGGCATCTGGTGCCAAAAAACCTGTTCCAAATTATCACCAGTTCTGGGAGAGGGACAGTTTGTTTTTCCACTTGGATCTTCATTCCCCTTAAAATGATAGTTTATAAAAAGTTTATAACAAACCATTTGAATAAATACGTTGAAGTTTCAAAATGAATCTCGCATAATGATTTCGACATTCACAAACAATCCGATTAATTGTTACTTTTGATTCTGTATGATGTGAAATGTCGAAATATAGTTGCTTTTATGCAGAACTCAAACAGAAAATTTATATCAGAGTGATTGAAGAGTACCGAGAGAGACTTAATGACAAGCCACATGCATCTTTTGAAATGAAAACAATTAAGACCAATATATTCATGAGAATCAGAAGAGTTTCTGATTGTTTTAGTGAGTGCTAAATAACTTGAAAGTTCAAGATATCTTGACCTCTAAAGTAGTGCATAAACCATTATGATTTTGGAATTTTTCAAAAATTGAAAATTGCTAACCTGAAAAATTCAGAGCAAATAACAATCATTTTCTCACAGGTCATGAAAACGACAAAAATATAAGAGAATCGCTTTTTTGCAGTTGTGGATTTGCTTATTAATATTATTTATCCTTACACAACACAGCCAAAATTGCTGCTCTTTAGATACGATTTATGCTGACGCTGTCCCATTATGATGGTATTTGCAAATTCGCTTTTTTGTGGTTGAGGCTTTTCTTTACTAATATTACTTATCCTTACACAACACAGACACAATTGCTGTTCTTCATATATGATTTCAGCTGACGCTATGTCCCATTATGATGATATTTGCCGCTACTGTGGCCGTATAGATTGATATCTGTGACGTATGGTCTTGCATTTAGCAAAGCTAAAAATATAATAACCGTAAAGACGAAGAAAACCGGTAAAGATGGTGATGTTAACTCTCACCAACCTCCAACACCGGTTTTTACTTACATTACTTTTCTCAACAATCTTCAAAAACAGTTTCTACTAGTTTGGTATCGCAAAACCGATTTTGATGTTTCAGTAATTATGTTTAGGTAACGCTATTTCTCACAAACCTACATCCAAAAACGGTTTTCACAGATATTTGCATAACCGATAATGATATTTGGGAAGGCAATTTCTCCACTAATCTCCAAAACTGTTTTCAACCGGTATTGCATGACCGGCTTTGATGTTTAGGCAGTGTGTTTGGGAGCACTATCTCTTACTAATTTCCATAATCAGTTTTTACTAGTATAGCATAACCTGTTTTGATGTTTCTGTAAATGTTTTTTGGCAACATTATTTCTCATCAGCGTCCAAAACAGGTTTTCACCGGTATTGCATAATCGATAAAGATATTTGGGATGGCTATTTCTCACCAATCTCCGATATCGGTTGTTACCATTACTGCACAACCAAAGGCTTACACGGGTATTGCGTGACTAGTAATGATGTATTCTCACCAATCTCCAAAACTGTTTTTCACCATTTCATAGTCATTTATGATGTTTCGGTAGTGATTTTTAAGTGACATTTCAAAAACCTGGTTTTACCTCAATTTCAAAACCAGTTTCTGAACCCCATGATCTGTTCATTGAATCACACAGAGGTGCGCTACTTAAGCTGCCGCAATTGCAGGATGGCCCCTGTTTTTGATCGCGGGAGGAGGCTAGACCTGTTGAGAGGGAGAGAATGAAAGGCGAAGAGCGAAAGAGAGCGGTCTAGAGAGAAGTAATACTACCTGAATGACTGCTGTAGAAACACGTCTGGGTAAAGAAGGAGAATTAATTATACCTATATTAAAATCGTGTCTGCCTTCAGCGCCAAAAGGGCATTAAAACTATTAGCATAAACTTAAAACTGCGCCATCTTTGCGTAACTTATCAACTTGCGCTGAAGGGTGAGAAAGAGAATTTTTAAAAGGCCTTTTCTATCGGAGCTGTTCTAAAGAAACTGGCGTGAAATTCCTTGCTGCAGTCTTTTCTAGCGGTCACGTGCTTTATATCCTTAAGAGAATTCAGAATGCATTTTTGAAAAATGGAAAGTCGCACTACGCTGTGAGAATGAAAAAAACGTTACGAGATTTTAATGTAACCTAACTTCAACATTTAAAATGTTTTCGGGAAAAAATGCCCTGAGCAAACAGCTGAAAGGCGTTTTTTATTTTGGGGATCTGTCATTTGCGTATCAATCTTTCTCGTTACAATTTATTAGGGCCATAGAAAACTTCCTCTAATTAAATACGTTTCAAAATTAGCTCGTACTTTTTCAAGCATTGCAAATGTGACTACAGCCTTCTGTTGGCTTTGAACTTGTAAAATAATTAGTAGTGATAGTTAAACCGAGAAATGAAATTTTGCCTTTGAAATCTGTTAAATGTCTGCTTGAGAAAATCGAGTTGGGTGGGTTAAAGTATTTAGAAAACGAAACTTGATGTTATTTATGAACACGCTCTGAATATTTATAGAATTTTAATAGATCTGTGTGATAATATTTTAACACCTCTACTGTATTTGGGTCTAAATGATCCATTATTTTTGGGTACAACTTTAAATGAGACAATACATATTAAGGGGGTAGGGGCACGAACCAGAATCCGTATCTCAGTAATGTTAAAAACAGACATTTTTAAGGAACATTTAAAAAATTTCTATTGATTATATGTCTCTAAATTTTTTACTGTATATTGCCTGGACTATAATACATACTTTAACCAAGGCTTTTATAATTTCAATGTCACATGATTTTTAAAAAAAAATTTATGTGGAACTATGTATGTTTTTTCTGAAAAACACTGAAATTTCAACATATTTAATCTTGTAAATTTACTCTGAATTAATTTTTTCGAAATCCCATTGGTTAAAGTATGTAACAAAGTATCTTTATCAAGTACGCAAAGTTTTAAGTTGCTAAGTTCAGTGGTTTTTGAGAAAATGTTCCTTATATGGCGAAAAACATGGTTTTGAGAAAAACAGTTTTAAAAGAAACACTTATTTGTATACAATTAATACCAGCACCATATCTTGGATTTTTTGTTTCATCTTATAGATTATCTTCTAATCTACAATTCTGTTGCCTCGTTTTTATTCTTGCGTCTTTAATATTTGTTTAAATGTCACGTAATCTATTATTTTCGTAATCTATTCTGATCAGCTGCCTTCATCGCCCGAGCTGTGTAGTCCAGGAGAAATGCCTAATGTCGAAAGAACATTACATTTTGTAATGTTCTCCTTGTTATATGAGGCAATAGTTTTATTGTCCCACTTTTTAATGTTTATAATTGTAAAAAAAAAAAAAAAAAACATTTTTCGGTAACCGGGACCAGATAATACTACTTACACTCTCATTGCAGTTTTAAGTTTTGCCGTGTAAGTATTTGGCAAACAGATCAGGATCTGCCAAGTCTCTATAAATATATTTAAAGTAATTTATAACATCTGCTGATAATGTGTTTTGTGGTCCCTAAAGCCTAAAAATTGTTAAAAACCGTCACCTAAAAATTTCGAGTACCGCAGACCATGCAAAATTTGCGAGAGCTGAAAAATTTTAATCACACCAGAAACTTTCATACTACAGCTATTTCCAAAATAGTTGGCACTACATCGATTACTAAAACGTGGCATTGTTTATTTACTTAAAATACTATGCATTAAACAAAAAATAACACAATAAGCTAAACTAAAACGATATTCAAACAACAATTGCCGAAATAAAATCAAAGTTAGAAGCAAATACTTGAAACTAGCATGAAAACAGCATGCTTTAAAATAAAAACACGAGAGTTAATTGAATTCATTTCTTCTTCTAGACGTTGTCACTCATACAATTAAAAATAAGTGTTTAAAAAAGAAAATGGGAGGCTTAGAAAGCAGTAAGATGTTTGTTTTGGTAGGAGTAGACGTGGCACTCAGCATTTGACGGATCGTAAACAATTTTTTAAAAAATATTAAAAAATACTTCTGTTATAGCGAGAGAAATAATTTTAACACCATTAAAAGCACAAAAGTCCATAGTTTTCAAATATGCAAAAATTGAAAAATGGGTTTTTTGGTCGAAAAGTGTGCCCCTACCCCCTTAATAAATATCATAAATGCATATGCTGTCAATTTCTAGACTGATAAATGTTTAATTGAAGATTCAAATCGTTTATTTCAATAAGATTTGTATTAATATCTACCGGTGCACTAAAGTAGTCACATTTTAAGAATGTTTTTCGTTTAGTTTTTTTTTAAATGAATTAAGTTTTGTTAAAAACGGTATTGCGAAGCCTCTTGTGTTTAACCATCTCAGAGCGTAAAAAAGAAATAAAATCATCATTTCATACGAATAAATTCAAAATGAGCTTCTGAATTTCTTATTTTTTACTGTGAATGCGGACTGCTTACAAACATTTCACTCAAAATTTCGTAATTCTCGAGTTTTTTGCTTGAAAATAATGATTTCACGAGGACTCTATAGCATAATCTAACATACCTATTTAAGAATTAATCAGCTTGTGTACTATTTTAGAATTTGAAAATTCCTTAAAGGTTTTGAAAACATTATGGTTGACAGGATAATACGAGTTTGTCTAAAGTCTAGGTACCTTTTTGTGTATATATTAATTGAGTACACATATAATTCGACTTGTTATCAAGGATCCGCTTATAAATCATAGGCATCTTTCTATTCGCAACCACAATGAAGAGTTTAGAAAATGTATCAAACCCCTATTATAAGCATATTTCGATTCATAATGTAAATGTTTTGGGAAAATTGAGCTGTCTGTGTTCTTACATTCACCCTTACGGTATTGAATTTTGGAAACAATTATCAAACTTTAAATTCTACACCCCAACCAAAGCAAACTTATCATTATAATAGTATTATTAAAATACTTGAAGTTCTAGTAGATAGTTTAATTTACGTCTTACTGGAGCGACACAACGGGTTGTTGGTGAAGGCCCGGATGAATCCCGAAGGGAACCATTCTCCGAACTTCCACGCCACATGACATTTGAGGCCACACAGATTTAACGTACACTAGTTCCAAGTACACTATTCCAGTCACATCTGTTTGTAGGCACGACGAGGTATTTCGTCATTAGCATAACTGACCAAATCTTGATGGACGAGATATCTCATTAGAAGATAACTGACCTAATCTTGATCTCTTTATCATCAAAAAGACGGCAATGTCTAAATGACAAGATATCTCGTCATTTGCAAAATCGATCAGATATTCATAGACGAGATATACTGTCGAAATAACTTAAAGGGTTAATACTTATTTTACTATTAAGAAAATTACTTACCAAATTCCCCAAACTTATTTAAGTTTGGAGAGTGGAGTGTCAGATCAGGTATTACTTCGTCATCTGACCGTGGCTCAAAATTACGCGGTGTTATCCGGATCTTTCCCTTTGTGATTGATCCTAGACCATGTTGCCAAAAGCACTTAGTATTGCATGTTGTATTACATAATTAATTACCTATTTACGTATCCAAACTAATTTTATACTTGTAAAATACTCGACCTCACTAGGTTTGAATTGGTTAACTCTAAATTGAAGAGATGACCAAAATATGTAATCACTTATGTCTTTCGTAGAATGAAATAATATTTTAACACCTTTCACCATTTTTATAATTTAAAAAACTTACTTTGCCGACCAACCGGTCTAGTGGTTAAGGTGTTGACCTCTGGATCGGAAGGTAACTGGTTCGAATCCGAGGTCAGGGCATGGATGTAAATTGTGCTGTCCTTTGTTAGTGGCAATGTTGGTCCACCCACTGGGTACCCATTCACAAGTGACCATCACTTTCAGCCTTGTAGTGGCCAAGGACAACGTCCTTAGTGCCTGCAATTGGATGTAGTGGCCAAGGAAAAAGAACAGTGCCCGCACAGTACATAAATCCTAAAAAAAAAAACAGTACAAAAATCCTACACATGCATATCTATTCACTAGCCACTGCGTGGCTAGCCCGACGTTGCCCGTGACAGTTCTTTTCGTGGGGGTCACATTGCCCATGGTGTTGGTTTGCTTCGCAAACCAAAATATACAAATATTTAATTTATAAATTATTTATTAAAAGAAAACCAAACGTATAAGGTATCTATCTGGTGTAAAATTTTTCTCAGATTTCAAATGGTGTTAAAATTTTATTCTATCTTTAACGATAGGTGAGATAGGAAAAAGCACTGAAGAACGCCAGTGATAACTTTAATAATTTCTTTTGTTTCACTCGAATCCGTTTCTCAGGAAATCAAAATGAATGAACCTCGAATGAAACGAAGGTCATTCGAATCTATTCGCTCCTATTCAAGAGGGAAGGTGAAAAAATTGGCATGGTTCCAAAGGCTGACGTCAATAGTGACGTAAGGGAGAAAAGTATTAATTTTAATGATTCTTCATTACCCGAAAGAAGAAAGAACGGTGAAAAAACTATTAAATTCATTTAAAAATGTTCTAGATTGAATTTTAAAATTCACCGCGACCCAAAAGTTGCAAAAAATTCGGACTACCGTGTACAAAATCCCATTACTGTAAGTGCCATAGATTCGTCAGGACTTTGCGGGCAAGAAACATACAAACAAACATTTCCTTTTATAATAGTGGAGAGTAATACATTTTACATACATCACACCTTTGCTGTATGACAAAGCTACAAAATGACGAAAGGTGATACTAAGGTTACTACTACAAATGGCGACTTTGAGGTAGATTTGGAATTTCTTAAGATCTTTTCATGTTCAAATCAATTAATAAAAAATGACGATTTACGGCGAGAGCTTCTCGCACTCATAGTAAAAAAAAAAAAAAAAATTTTTTTTACTTGTGGCACTCTTGCATCAGTCATGTGACATTGTCGAATTTTGCCATCTTCTTCTGTTATCATGACACAGAATTTTTTAATGCTTGAAAAGTTCTAGTTTGTATTTTTTTAACAATACTGTTCTTTCAATAACGGCATAATTACACTTGAAATTTGCTTTATTTTAACTTACCTGCCACTTTAAGTCGAATACTTTGTGATGGTGTTGCGTGTGATGAAAAGAAAATGCAATTTACAACGAATATTTAAAACAAAAAACTACAGAATACATCGAAATAAAACAAAAGAAAAGTTGTTGGTAAAACGTTGTTCTTAAGATATTAATTCATGATTCTCTTTTATCTCTTGATCTCGCACCGTTGCCATAACCTACAACTAAAAGTGCACTAAATTTAGAAATGCGAAATTAATTCAGAGCGAAAGTAATTTGGTAATATTTAATTAACGTCATACTTGAGCAACACATCTAGCTATTGACGACGGTACGGCCTCCATTAAGGGAAAGATCTCAGAGCGAAAGAAACCAAAAATATCACTGCACGCGATCAACCAACACGAGGTTCCGTTTCATTACCGTTCGTTGAAAAATATCGTCGGTCCCAAATATTCGGAAATCGTTTGCATTGCGCAAAAAACAAAATCAAGACTCGAAATAAATGAAGTATACGAGCTGAAATTCCATAACAAAACATAACTTCTGGAAAAATATTTGCTTTTTCAGCAGTATCGGTAAAGCAATCCAAGTAATGGTAATTCTCAATATACATTCTAGTTCTTCTAAAACTACCAAATTATGGTTCTTTTAAGTATACTTACTTAGGTGTTTTAGAATGAAACTCATCTAAACATGAAAATAAAGAAAAGTTTAAAATTGCATTCTCTAAACTAATAAATAACGTATAAAATAAAGCACCTTGTTATCAAATATCTGCAATAAAATTCATGTGATGCCTGTATAAACACATAAACACAAAATCGAATATAGAACAGAATACGAAACCAAGTTCAGACACTAAATGAAAATAAGTACTGACAGTACACAAAGTTTCATGAAAATATATTAAACCGTGTGGACGTGTATACGGCATACACAATACAGACAGATAGACGGACAGACAGACACCAAAAGCGCAAGAGGCGGATTTGGCATCAGAAGGATCCAAAACGGATAGAAAACTTGAAATGGGTCGACAATATATTCAATGCAAAACACTCCATTCTTATATAGATTTATAGAAGGCCGTGTTCCCTATTTAATGTCCTTTGGTTGGATCGAGTTTGGCACTCGTAACCTTTCGGATGCTAATTTTCAACTAAACCAACTGGACTAAGTGACCCCCATTGAAGTTCTGCATTCTTAGTTAATATTCTTATACAATTATGTATTCATATTATCCATATAGCATTAAAATATACATTTGTACTTCATGGTTCTTGTAACTAGACGAATGAGAAAAATGAGATGATTTTAGCATATTCTGTTCCTGAAGGCCATAGAAATTGAAAATAATGAATTCACCTATAAATACCAAGTTTAAATTTTACATTTCAAAACTTCAAATGGCCATAGAGTTCTTAGGGTTCAGTTATACATCTTATAAGAAAATCTCTGAGTAAACTGACGTATACTCTGTTTGAAGATTGATAAGATAATCATAATTGAAACGTTATAAGTGAATTTTAATGTGCGAAATTTCAAAAGATGGATGCTTTTATCGTTGGTAATTTAAACTTGACATATGTCTACAAACGTAAAATTTTTAATACGACCCGTCGCCAATAGCCCGTTGTGTTGCTCCAATGCAACACGTCAATTAAAATACCTCTTTACCATACTTGAAATTTGACCCAATTTATATTTCTTGTAAGTTCAATCCCACTGGTGGAAGGTGCGACGAGGTTTTACGTCATTAGTATAAATGACCATATCTTTTTGGACGAGATATCTCGTCGACACCAATTAAAGGATTAATACTTCTTTGACTATTAACAAAACTTTGACTCGGAGCCGATAGTTTTGATAGCTTAAAGTGAATCAGTGATATATATGAAAATATTAAAATTTCATAATTTATTTTTGCATTAATAGTTTTAAGTATATCTAATTAATTGGTGTCCATATAGTTATGGGTTACTATTTTTATTGAAAGCAAAAGCGATACGACTTAAAATACACTTACTATTGTATTTAATAGTCGAGGTGTATAAAAAAAAATTAAATGTAAGAAAAATTAATGTTTAATTAATGTTAAATTTAAATAAATTTACAGATATTAATGCAATAAAATATGAAGTTTAAGAGCGATTTGATACGAAGATTGACCTTTATGCAAATTTTATGCGTATGAATTTATAGAATGCCTTAAATCCCTATTGAAGCTTCAAATTTACTCTACTATGAATGACGAGTGAATAAAAAATGTGAAAAAATCAATTTTACAGATGAGCATATTTATTATACATTTTTTATATTTTTATTTTATTTTTCACAAAAAAATTCTGAAATGATTTAAGGTATTACTGCTGATAACTTTGATGCTGAGAACCCCCTCTTATCATAATATATTCCTAAATATATACATAATAATAATTGCTATTAACTTAAGTGGTATTTGATTACCTGAGAGCTTAAGATACAACATCATCATATTCTCAGTCGTGTGCTTTACTATACCAGGAAGCTTTACTTAACATTTTTACTGTCTCAAATGTTGATTTCAAGAATACTGTAATGAGTTATGTCTAGTTACTAACAGTTTTTATGAACCTAAATGATTCTTTTACTATTTTTGAAATATTTACTCACAGGTGGAGGTGAAATATTAATAAAATCTACTTGCTCATGAAGAAAAACATCACTCATTTCCTAGTTCCCTATAATTTACCCAGAGGCGAAAAATTATGCAACACAATGATTAAACACTCTCATTTTTATATATTTTTTTGCATCGAATTTAATGACGGCTCTCAAAAGTGATCCTTTTCATTAAGCAAAGTGCTTAACTAACTCGCGGCGTTTCCTAATCGGCCGCGCATTTACAGTAACTATCACGAATATTAAACATCCCAACAGCAGCAGATCATTAAGCTCCCAAGAAGCCCAAGAGCGCTTTATCTCGGATACAGCCCAGCAGGTGGCGCTGCCTACTCGCAGGAAATGCCTTTTACTTCCGAAACCACGTACGCAATATCTATTCTTATTTCCGTCCTTTTTTCTCCCTTCTCGTTTTCAACCGAGCTCCCCCCCTTCCGAATTCCTTAATTTTTGGTTCTCTTTTCTTCCCCGAGCCAATTCGGCTCCACAATGTCCGAAAATATTTTTGCTCGTAAGACAGCGGGCGGAATGTATAGTTCGAGAGCAGCGCGCGTAAGACCAGAAACAAGACGATTGCTTAATCCTCCTGCCTTGCTTCAGCAATAAGCTTTAATAATGTAGCAGACCCGAGGTTGGGCTGGCCGCAGTACCTGTAAATATTTCATGGAATCAGCTATAGACGTGACTCCGTTAGAGGTTCGCTGAGTGCCTTCCAAACTCAATTACGCCTAGTCAGGTCCATATCAGCTGTACTACGTGTCCCTCTGTGTGCCGAGGTACTCTGCTTAATGACAAACCGGGCAGAAAAGCCACTGCTACAGGCGCTTTTTTCCCCTTAGCTGCCTATATGGACGGTGTGGGTATAGATATATAAACAGTGCCTTTTTGCGCTCTGTGTCAGGTGGCGCGCCGTTTTGCGTATAACCCGCAGTCGATGCGACTGCTAATGCTTTTTTAGGTGGGATTGTCAATGTCAATTTAAATACGAGTTCATTCCCGCTCTAAAAATATGCGTGCTTGGGATTGTTTTCGGGAGGAACTTTGTTTTTTCCGACCTTGTTTCTGAATTAAAAAAACATTTTTTTTTTTGCTGTGCTGGAATAGTTTGATAAAACAAATAACATTATAGTTAGCGATTTTCAGTAAATGAAGTATTGTTTACCGAACGTGTGAGAAATTGTCGGCTTTGATTTGAGTTCATTCCCCTAAAGATATGCATACTTAGAATATTATTTTCGGGCAGAACTTTGTTTTTTCCGACCTTGTGTTTCTGAATTAAAAAAAAAGCTTTTTGTTGTAGTACAGTAGTTTGATAAAGCAAATGGAGTTATAATCAGTGATTTTCAGCGTGTGGTATGTGGGGTAAATTGTTAAGTGATCCGTGACAAATTGTCAATGTCAATTTAAATATGAGTTCATACCTGCTCTAAAAATATGAATACGTAGAATTGTTTTCAGGCAGAACTCTGTTTTAAGGGTTTCCTGTTTCTAAATTAAAAAAAAAAAAGTTTTATTTGTTTTGTTGGAGTACTTTGATAAAACAAATAGCATTATAATCAACGATTTTCAGTACGTTACGTATTCTTAAGAGACAGGTGACAAATTGTCAGTGACAATTTCATTTCATTCCCGCTCTACAGATATACATTCAAATGAGATTGTACAGTAGAATTGCTATCAAGCGGATCTTTGTTTTTAAAACCTAGTGTTTCTGAATTAAAATATTTTTGTTGGAGTGCATTAATTTGATAAAACAAATAGCATTATGGTCAATAATTTTCAGTATGTGGGATATTGTTTAGTGATACATAACAAATTGTCAATGTCAAGTTAGACACGAGATCATTCCTGCTTTTAAAATATGAATGCTTAGAATTATTTTTGTAAAAATTTCTCTGACCTTGGTGGGGGTCTTAAAATTTTCTTGACTTTTCTATAGTAAAATATTGTCTTGTTTTATTGGAGTAGCTCAATAAAACAAATAAAATTTTTGCCATTTACTTTCAGTAAGTGAAGTATTGTTTAGTGAAGCGTGGAAAATGGTCAGTGTCAATTTGAGTTCATTCCTCTAAAAATATGCATATTTATAATTCTTTTCAGGCAGAACTTTGTTTTATCCGACCTGTGTTTCTGAATTTAAAAAATAATTTTTCGTTATGTTGGAGTTGCCTGATCAAACAAATAGAAATATAATCAGTGATTTTTAGATGGTGGTACATGAGGTATATTGTTTAGTGATACGCTACAAATTGTCGATGTCAATTTAACTAAAAGCTTATTTCAGCTCTAAAAATATATTTAGAATTGTTTTCGGGTTGAACTTTGTTTTATTCGAACGTTGTGTTTCTGAATTAAAAAAAGTTTTTCTTTTGTTGGAGTACAATAGTTTGATAAAAAATAGCATTATAATCAGTGATTTTCAGCTGGTGGTACAAAGGGTACTCTTTAGTGATACGGGATGAATTTTTTTTTATCAATTTAATTATGTCTTTCTCCCAATTTTAATAATATGTATGTTCAAGGCTCTGTCTGAAAATAACTAAGATTTTCCACCCCTAGTGTTTCAGAATTAAAAGTATTTCATGAGAATACAATAGTTTGATAACTACATAGTGATTTTCAGATGGTAGAACATGAATTACTGTGTTAATGGGGTATTAAGTGGTATAAAAGTGTTTATGAGTACTTATTACTTAACTGCATGAATATTTTAATGCACTCAGTGAGAAATAGAACCTGCGACTCGCAAGTTGCTAATGCAGTAGCAATGTAGAAGTGACAGTAAACGGTAAGGACATTGATATGAGGATTGAAACGAGGTGGTATATAGAGGAAATGAAAGGCCCATATGAGCACAGTACTAAATGCCTGAATAAAAAAGGAAATGATTTTAGGCATGGCATATAAAGCATAACCTTGGTTACCCAAGATAATGTGAACCAAGGTCATCTCAGATAGCCAGAAATTCAGATAATACCGACGTAGCAACACGAAATAGCTTTTACGAAATGCAGAAAATATTAATGTTGTTCTACATTTTACTACTACTACTACAGAAAGATTCATATAGCTATGATTCAAATATATTTGTGCTCGGGTTTGTGTCACAGTACATATTTATCGTGAAAATTTTACAATTTATCTGAATGTGAGTTGCGAACTTCCTAAAGTAGGTGAGTATTTAATTACCGTTGCACTGAAACAACATAATGGACTATTGGCGACGGTCCGGGATCACCGAGGAAAGTACCACATAATTGTGAACCACGGTCATATAACGCTAAACTCCCTTTGGAAAAGTCATTAAAAGTTCTTCTGTTTCCTGACACTTTCTTACCTCTTTGAACAAAATGTGCACCCTCGTGCGCGAAACTTTATTTAAGCTTCGAGCTCAAAAAACCTGGGTATCAAATTCGGCTGCCTTCTTCAGTTCCAATTTGTACTACGGGATCCAGTAACAAATCAGATAACTGTCCACTCATGATATAAAAATATGCATCCTACTTTTAATGTTTAATCACTAAAATATATATTCCTCTTTTCGTTAACCTTCCTTGTGGTTATATTGACAAAGTATCTTGTAATTAGCAAAAATCACTAAATCTTGTTTAACGAGATATATTGTCATTAAAAAAAAGCTGGCTTGATCTTGATCTGCTCCTCATCAAAATCGCCATACCTTTATCTTTCGGAATTTAATGTCATTCTTGATGACAAAATATATCGTAGTTAGTGAAATCGGTCAGATCTTGATGGAGAGATATCTCCCCGAAACTACTTGGAAGGTTAAGACAAGTACGCCACATCTTTATTGTTATGAACACCTTGTAAATATTTGTAACTCTTAAACCTAGAAGACATACTGCAGATTACAGTACTAAAACGTTTCCGGGTACCCCCGGAGTATCATGGTACAGGTGACCCCACCCCTATGTGGGGGTCCGAGCTTTCTTTGTAGTGTCAAATTAAACCTCCAGAAAAACATATAGTTTTTCATGTTACTACTACTGAAAGATTCATAAAGCAAGGTTGGCTGGTTGCTTTGGGTTTTAAAGCGCAAGATGCAGAGATTAATAAAGTGCGCTTCTTAAAGCAAGAAAACTATTAAATTTAGCTTGGATAACGTGGATACTCGGTTAATCGGAGTTCGGATAATCACGGTTCTACTGTATGTGTAAGTTGAATAGATAGCATTTCGGATTCATAAGCGTCTTCTTACATGGTAGTTTGGCCCAGAGTGACGATGCAAGTGTCCTCTGAGGTTCTCATATACTCAAGTGTGGATTTGAATAAATTAAGTGGATAGTTTATTTTTAGTAGAAATTTGTTTTAAAAAGCTATTAAAGCTGTTTTTTCTTGATTAGAAAGAATGGAGATTTTTAATAAGTAATCAGTTATTTACAAGCGTTGCATCTATTCCTCATTGAAACTGTAGGTAGATAATTAACTGGAACAACACAACGGGCTATTGGTGACGGTACGGGATAAATTCTCAAGGGAAAGATCCTAGAACAAAGCCTTTTAATTTTGAACCACGGTCAGATGACGATGATTGAGCTGGTACCCACTCTCCAAACTTTCACAACTTGCCAACATGAAAACATTTGAGGCCACGACAGATTTAATGGGCAACAGCCCGTGTACACGACGGTATTTAGCGGCACCGAGTTTCGACCCTCCAGTTGCTAATCCGTTGCTCTTTCAACTGGACTACCACAGCCCACTCATTGAAAGGAAAGGGGCATTGCTATACAGTTTGACTGTAAAATAACAATTTCACCCAGCTCACATAGATGCAAGACGGCGATTTAGGCAGCAACTTAACAGTCAAAGCACGAACTATACCTCGAGAAGATTCCGGATAAACGGGAGGGATATTTTCATGGCCCATCTTAAGTTAAAAGAAAGAACAAATTTGTTTTATCCACATGACACACACATCATTCATGACAAAGTGTTAAACGACTCTTTCAGGAAGTCTGCGTAGAGATTTCGGGAGTGTTTGAATAATAAGGCGAGGATTTCGCGGCTGAGTGTTTTGATGTAAACAGCTGCAAAGTATGTGCTTTGCGGCAAAGAGATTTGATTACATGGTGTGTGGATCTGGAACGATGCGGGCAGACTTTCTGGATTTAATTCATATGCAAATGCCCTGTCGGGGAAAGGAAATAGGGGCAATTTTAGGCACGAAAAAAGAAATGATTATCACCTTCCGGGAATTTTTTTAATACCTTTGCTTCCAATATTCTGTTCAGACTAGGGGGAGTGTGAAAAAAGAGGCATCGTGAGCTGCTTACTTCTACAGATGAGGAGCAAAATGGCTTTTGACTTTTTTTCGTGCATGATGCTGAAAATATTCCACTGTTCCGATGTAGTTTTACCATTTAATATATTTTACAGCGCATGAAAAACCCCGTTTAGCATAAAATATTTATTCTTTATCTACCCACTGTACTTTATTAACCCCAACTTTAAAGTCCCTTATAAACGGATTTAATGCTTCTCCAATGTGATTGTTAAGAATAAATTGAATGTAAGTTTATTACTAGAGAATACAGCTGCACGCGGTTCAAGAGCTTCTGGATAGTCCGTAGAATAAGTTTCTGAGTTGAAACGCTTGAGTTCATTTCAAAACCAAAGATGAAAAATATCTTTCTTGATTTCTTGGAATGGATGGCTCATCAAGAAGGAAGTAACTAAAAATGAGATACCTTGTCAGGATATAATAATTATTTCATGCGTAAAAATGACTGTGTGTCGATTTATATGCAACAAAAACATTGGTTACATAAAAATATGCTGTGACTATTATTACAGCCCCACCTACTATCCGTTTATATGTTATAGACCAATGCTCATATAGATTAGATATACAATAGATAGAAATTTGACATTAATGTGTTTAATCTGGGTAGACAAAGTTGTTGATTGAATTTTGCAATTTTAAAAGACATTGAAATCTAGCAAAACGAAATATTACATTATCAAATTAAGGGATTTATATATATAACATATTCATTATATAATATTATAATGAATTAACACACATATAATATGCATATGAATTAAATCTTAGCAAATGCAGTTGGAAATATCTTTATCAAATGCATACTAATGACCTGTTAAATTATATTTAAATTTAATAACACAATTTGAACGTATGTAACGAACAATCGCAACAGTGAAACCGAACACAGTACTTAATTTACAAAGAAAACTAAGAAAACAAATTCATAATGAAATTCACTGGAATGACTCCTATATGAATGCTTAAAGTACGAAATATTTTGAGTTATCAGCATCTAGAACAAAGGACATTATCGAACCTCCATGATCTGTAACTAATGGCTGAAGCGAAACTGTACTAACATTTCTTTATACAAAAAAAAACAAAAACAAAAAAACGAATCCAATGCAAGAACCAGCAGAAGCATCGAAGCGAGCTCAATATTTTTGAGTCCATCCAATAAAATTATTACCTCTGAGCCTCCTCAAGGGCCACTACCTCGTTCGAAAAGCGGCTACCTGGCGATACAGGACCTTGACAGCCGTAAAGCACGAAAAATATTCGAAGAAAAACTACCTCTGTTTCTCTGTTGTTTGACCTTCGCTATCTCCTTGCTCCCACTCTCAATAGGGCATTCATTTTTTCAAACAGATATATTTCACAAAAAAAAAAAAAAAAAACGCCGGACAAGTACGCGAAAGAACTTATGGTTCTATCTGTAACCCCCTTTAAAACTGCGTTCCATAGGTTACTTTTATCAGCACCATAACACCAGAAATGTTTCTCAGCCTCAAGACTAACATTTAGAAAGTACCATTCCGTGACGCTGATATTCTGCCCTCTTTATTATTTTTAGGGCCGTCCGTTTCGATTTGTATTTTGCCCGCCCCTCCCAGAAAACCATTTCGATAGTTTCGGTATGTTTCTTTTGGGCTCTGACCAGGTGTGAATTCTTCGGGCTTTAAATGCTGTTCCTTATCAGCCCCTGCCCAGATCCAGCGGCCGTGTGCACTTGCCCGTGAGAGGATTCTTCTTTCGCTTCCGGCAAGGGCCAGATTGCGACGAAAATGGGATGGATGCGGAGAGAGGCAAAGAAAACATTCCGGGATTCGGGAGTGTCCGTTTCTGCCGGGAATTCGGGGAGCGCCCGTCCCCTTACCTGCTTCGAGATGGATAGAGGGGGCATTCATCCCGACCGCGTGAATCGGTGGCACTCGGAGACTTTTGGGTGAATTGGAAGTCAAAGATAAAACACGTACTTCGTAAATTTTTCTGTGGTTTCGGGAAAATTTCCCTTTGAAAACCCAGGGAACGGTCGTCTTCTCAACTGTTTGAGATGGATAGAGGGGCATTTATCCCGGCCACGTGAATCGGTGGCACTCTGAAAGTTTTGAGGGAATTGAAAATCAAAGATAAAACAGGACTTCCATACTCTTCATATATGGTTCTAGTACAATTTCTCTTTGAAAATATTTAAGGAATGGTTGTCCTCTTACTTGTTTGAGGTAAATGGAGGGGAATTTTCCACAAGCACTTGAATGGGAGGCACTCGAAAATTTTTCAATGGATTGAAAATCAAAAATATAAAACATGACCTCTGTAAAAATGTTCTAAGGTGTTAGAATATTTTCGCTTTGAAGATTCATAGAGTGTTCGGCCCCTTGACTGTTTGAGATGGAGAGAGGGGCATTTATCCCAACCGTGTGGATCTTTTGTACCATGAAAGTTTAGGGTGACAAAGATAAAACAAGTACTTCGTAAATTTTCTATGGTTTTAGGTAAATTTGGCTTTGAAAACCCAGAGAACGGTAGCTTTTAAAAACTCTTTTAGATAGATAAAGGGGTATTTATTTCAGCCTCACTATTTTTGACACTTGGGTGAGTTGAAAATTGAAGATAAAACACGTGCTTCGTAAATTTTCTATGACTTGGGGTAAATTTTCCTTGGAAAACTCAGAAAGCAATTGTTCGTTTAACTGTTTGAGATGGATAAAGGGGTATTTTTTATAAGAATCGTGTGAATAGGTGGAAAAGTTTTGAGTGAATTGAAAATCAAAGATAAAGCATGACTTCCGTACGTTTTAATATGGTTCTAGGATAATATTTCCCTTTGAAAATATTCAAGGAATGGTTGTCTTCTTACCTGTTTGAAGTAAATGAAGGAGTATTTGTCATAAACACGCACGCACACACATGAATACTTGGCACTCTAAAATAGTTCGATGGATAGAAAGTAAAAAATATGAAACATTATCGCCGTAAACATTTCCTATCATGTTGGAATATTTTCTCTTTGGGAATAAAAATTGCCCGCACCTGATTCTGATGGATAGAGAGGCATCTATCGTGGCCGCGTAAATCGATGACAATCTAAAAGTTTTGTCTGATTTAAAATTTGAAAGTAAAACATGACCTCAAAAATTTCTATGGTTTTAGAAATTCTCTTTGAAAATTCAGGAAGTGTTCTCCCCTTTTCACATTTGAGAGGGGATGAATAAAGGGGCCTGTTTGACAACCACGCGAATCTGTGACAAAAAAAGTTTTGATGAAGAAGCTCCACAGCACGTAAATTTTAAAGATCAGTGTAGAAAATAAATTTTTCCCAAGCCTACATAAATCTATGACTAGTTCATCCAATGCATCTGAAAATCATTATTATATCAACGAAAACCTTCTACTTTGACAGTACCTGATCTTCAAATCTACGAATCTAGGTAATTTTTTTACGAAATTGTAAACCCACACTGTAATTGTTTACAACCATTTCGAACCAACGATAGCTACCAAGGGATATGAAAGGAAAAGTGAATATTAAGAATACCGTGCTAATTTACTTTCACTTTCTTGAAATAAAGGATAATACATCTGTCCTGACTAATTAACCATTCTGGTGGTTTAACTTTATGTAGAAAGCTGCCCTATAATGACCAGCTTCTGGTGCAAAATCCTGTTTCAAACTGTCCACAGATCTGGACGAGAGACAATTTGTTTCTCCTACTTGGAAAATTCCTCCTTGGAGATACAGGTCAGTTTAATCTCGACGAGCTATCTCGCGATTAGAAAAGCTGACGACATCTTGGACGATGTATCACGTCAAAGCAAGCGTAAGCAGGACTCGCTACACACGGGCGTATAAATTAGCCCTACTTGTGGTTTAACTTTGCATTGAAAACAGCCCTGTATAGTTGCCAGCCTAGTAAAAAACCTGATCCAAACTGTCCACAAATCTGGTAAAGGAACAATTTTTTTCCTTTTTGGATCTTCATTCCTCTTGAAGTAATGGAGGAGTTTTATCTCAACGAGATATCTCGTCATTAGCAAAATTGACCAGATTTTTAATCTATGAAATATACCACCTAAGCCTCTTGGAGGGTTGAACCTAGGAATCATCTGCGAGACTCTTCGACTGGGTATGTTTCCCTGTGCTTGATGTGAAACATTAAATGAATTGTTACTTCAAAATTTCTCCATTCTCGATTTTTCTTCATTCTTGTCACTGAAGCATGGATATTTCCTAAACATTTTGTGAATTTTCTTCCAGTTTAGATGTCATTGCTAAGCAACTGTATTGTTTACCACTTTAATATAAATTGTTCAACAATATGCCTCCTAGTTTTTCTATTGGACTCAAATATGGGCCTTTTGGTATTCCATTCAAACAGTTGTACTTCATTACACTCAAACTATCTTTTAGTTAAGGGCGAAATATGAGAGAAAGAAATATTTTAGATACAGTACCCGATTTCAATGTATGGTACTTCAGGGAATCATTTCCAGTCAATATATCACAGTTTTTTAGTTTTTTGAATGAAGTAAACAAGAAAGAGCCATCCCATCTCTATACCTGGAAAACAAAAGATTACGTTAAAAGTAATTTAAAAAACTTTCAGATGAATTTTAAAAATTATTTAGTTTTGTTTTCATGGCTTATTTTTGTGGCTATCGCTTTACATAAATCGATTTCCTATAGTTCTCTAGACATTAAACTAATTTCCCTTGGTCTTATATTTTTCATCGGCAGAAATTTTTCCTTTTTGTGGTGACTATTTTACAAACTTTAAAACAGAACGCATTGCTATACCCGCCACCAAGAACACATCTTATTTAAGTGTGTACGGGCTTCACAGTCCCGACGTTCTCTAGAGATCTTTTCTTTTCACATGGGGCTTACTGTCTGTAATAAACATGGCGTCGCGCTCTTGGGTTACCCAAGCAATCTTTGTCTCCTTTGATCCTACTTATATGTTCCCAAATTGCTCTTTTTTCCTTTTCAGGACTTTTTTACTTTGCGTTGAGCTTGGCCAAATATGGCCCTTGCGCCATAAAATGCCAAAAACAACCAACCATCTTGTTATATGCATGTTAACAAAAGTGAAAAGCAACCAGTTGCTATTAACTAATTCTTGAAATTTTTGGAAGTATATCATATATTGGGATGAACCTTTTTGTATCAGTGTGTCGCATTGCTTTCAAGTATCTATTGAGTCACACTAACTTACGTTTTTTAAAATTGACATTTCGTTTTGAATTACGACATACAATCATGATCTCATCCTTTAGAAAACCAATTAAACGTTTTGTTACTATCTTTGTTGAATTTATTATGAAGTACAAATCAATTAAATCGTTTGTTTCGTTAGGTTAGATTTTGTGGAACAAAAGCCATATTTGGCCAAAATGAGCCAAGCAACGTCAAGTAAATGGTAATACACACACAAAGGAAGTTTTACTGAAGCAGAAGAGATATACAGCCAGGGAGGAATAGAATATGTTTCACCTACAACTCGCAGGAATAATCCAATCGGATGAATTGTTAATGGGAAGCGTGTAATTTATAGTTTAGATAAAAGTTTTTAGCTTGAAAATGTAAGCTTGCCGGAAATGAATTTTCTTTTTATCTACGCAAACAAACCTCTTACGCATTAAATGATCGCAAGTTGCAAGATTTGTTCGCTATAACAGAAAAGTGTTTAAGTGGTTGGTTGGGATTTCTATATAAATACAATTATGTATATTTTTTATACATTGAACCAGACTGTTAGATAAAGCAATACTCTTAAAACCTCCAAGTGGTTTTTAAGAGAGATCTCGTCCATCAAGATTTAACTGATATTGCTAAAGACAAGATACCTCGTCATCAAAATATTGCCGATATTTTGATGATGGAGTGATCAAGATATGGTCAATTTTCTTCTAATGGCATGATATACTGTCCATTAAGATCGGATCAATTTTCTTCTTTTGGTACGATATATTTATTGTTCATCAAGATCTGATAAATTTTCTTCTAATGGCACGATATATTGTCCATCAACATCTGGTAAATTTTCTTCTAATGGCTCGATATATTGTCCATCTGATCAATTTTCTACTAATGACACGATATATTGTCCATCAAGATCTGATCAATTTTCTTCTAATGGCCCGATATATTTACTGTCCATCAAGATCTGATCAATTTTCTTCTAATGGCAAGACATCTCGTCCATCCATATCTGATCAGTTTTGCTAATCAGTTTTGCATCGTCGAAACAGTCACCAGGAAAAATAATGACTTGATTTAATTTTTCATTACATTTTCTAATTTGTGTATGATTATCCACTTACTGAATTTACTAAAGATTGCTCAATATCACTTTGAATCACTTGTCTTGTTTTTGTTGCAACATGGCTAAATATGGTATTTTTCCATAAACCCCAACAATTGAACCACTTTACCACTAACTTTTACTTGCCGTATTGACTAGTTAGAAATATATTCGAATATTTAATATCCTTCCTATTATTCTTAAACTTAACACATTGAATTTAATGGTAAAGGATAAAAATCCATTGAGACTAATTTTCATTTCTTCCTTGATTTGCATAGTCATTACGGAGCTTGTATCGTCTAGAAAGCATGAATATCTAAGTAATGTTTGAAAGTTTTGCATCAGCATAAAAATGGAAAGAGTATTGATTCTTCTGGTGCGCAAGGGTAGGTTACTTCGCTTTTTTTGTACAATATAATTTACTTTCTTAACTTTTCAAGATAAAATTTAAAAATACTTCGTCTTTAAGATATGTAAAGTGAACCTTTGAGAGAAATATGATAGCCATACAACTTTCCTGTGTGTCTAATCTTAAATTAGTCTCAGGATGATTAATAACGTCGAAAAGTATTTTTGAAATCTGTAAAAGTTAATCTTCCGACACTTTAAGAGAATTTATATCACACTGTTGTATATTAGATAGGTAAAAATAAATCGTATTCATCTAAAAAAAAATTCTGCGTAAAATACTTTGTATCAGTTAAACATTTTTGCTTCGATATTTTCTATTGTGGCGTGCAGTTATGCAGTGTGAAAGTAAAATTCATTTAATAAAAAAACAATGATTTTAATACTTCTGATTCTCATAAAATATCATTCGGAAATTTGTTTTATTCCACTAGTCCGCAAACTAGCATGATTACTTTTTAAACAACTTTTCGTTTAAGAAAATATTGTATATACATTGTAAAAAAAATATAAATTCTAGGTTCTTGTACACATGTATATAAACAGCAAAAAGCATGAGACTTGGTGAATATTTAAGTGCATATATGCACGATATTGTGAAACTAGAAGTTATAAAAACGTCCGAAGGTAGACAGGAAAAATATAAACCTTCGAATACTATAATAATTATATACTAAAATAAGTTTGCCATATATGCAAACAATTTTCGAAATCTTTGCTACCTGTTTTTAATAGAACATATAAGGACGAAGAATTTTTATTATAAATGTAACAAAATGATATTTACTAAGAAAAGTAAATTGCAGGAATATGTCTTACCGCGTTCTTACGTTAATGAAAACACTGTTAACGCTGTTTTATAGAGATTGGTTAGTGGATTTGGTGCAATACGGGAAATGCTCATGAGAATTGACTAACCCTACTGGTCTTGAAGAGGTACCTCACCGTTAGCCAAACTGACCACACCTTGATTGACGAGATAACTCGTCATAAGATAAACTAACCAATATTGATCTCGCCCTCATTAAAAACGACAGTATCTTGATGACGAGATATTTCATCCTTAGCAAAATTGGTCAGATCTGTATGGAAGAAATACATATATCTTCGAAATTCGTTATAGCGAAAGAGAATAAAAAATAGCTATTGACATTTCATATTAAAGAGAAATAGTTAATAATTAACTTTTCTTTTATAGGTGCACACTAGGGATGTTAATAACTTTCCGGTTAAACCGATAAGTCTGTTTTTTCGTTTAGGTTAACCGGTTTTTTTTCGGTGTTACCTTGGCACGGTTATAACCGCGGTTGTTGTTTTAAAAACTAATAACCGAAAGAAACCGGCCCCGAAAATTCAAGAAAATTATATTCTTGGCCTGTGCTTATGGGATGCAAATGGTTCTTTTTTCATAACTGATTTTTCAAGATCCACATAGTTTATATACCTTTTAACCACTCCCATGACATAGCTTGTTCTCATTCTCTGACTTTGCATTTTTTTTGTTTAGTCTATGCGGAATTCCAGAAATACCGTAAGTACTTTATTAACAATCGAAATATTCAAGTCCCTTTTTCTAAGACCATAATAAGTTAAATATTTATATGCTTACAGGTGACACAGATGGTGTATAGTGCTACCATCAATTTACTCATAAGTAAATAGGTGGATGTTCGACATTTACCCATTACTGCTAATATCTGCACAGAAGTCAATACCAATCGGAGCTTTTCAGTTGTGACAGCTCACTTTATCTGTAAGGATTGAAGTAACTCTTACTTCGATTATTTTAATACATAACATCTTTACATTAGTAATTTTATTACTATTATTACAGGCCCTGATAATTACTTCCTAGAGACAATAATGCTCGGTATTCGAAAACTCTCATCGCCGCATACTGGAGAGTATATCTCATCGGAAATCGGGGACCTCTTGGACTCCTTTAAAATACCAAAATCTAAAATAGTGTCTGTACGTACTGATGGTGGAACTAACATGATATTCAAGAGTAAAAAAATTACTTGGTGAAGGGTAGAATATACATTGTTTTTCCATGTGCTAAATTCAGTTATAATGCAAGGATTAGAGGATAGTGCTAATTAGAAGTTAAAAGAGCTTATTGGGAAGTAAAGCAAATAATAAAGTTTGCTAGGCACAGTAATTCGTTTATGAATAATCTGTGGAGCGAACAGCTAAGAGAAGGAAATATTCTTATTTTTGTTCAATCTGTCCCAACAAGGTGGAATAGCACTTATGCCATGTTGGAGATATTTATCCATTTATATCGATACGTTGCATGTGTGTTGGCAAATCCCAACCTTAAAAGAGCTTCCCGCATGCTCTCTTGGTCAGAAATTGAACTACTATCGGAAGTACTAAGCATATTGGGCCGTTTAAGGAGGCCACTACAGAAATTTCTGGGAGTGAATATTTTTATTGGTAGCCTAGTTGTCCCTCTTATTTCATGTATAAAGGCATCACTGCCAAAAATTACCCCTATTCATGATATTTCTAAAATGTTATTAGTAAAGTTGTCACAAAGTTTTACCTCTCGTTACCTTCTTTTATCCAACCCTCTTCTGTGCAAAGCGTCTCTTTCTGACCCCAGATTCAAAAAACTATATATGTCTTCCACAATTGCAAGTCAAGCAGTTTCCCAAGTTGGCAAAGAGTTAACGCACTGCCTGAATCAATTAGAAAAAAATTCGCCTCCTCCAGCAATACCAGAGAGTTCTGATTCAACAAACCCAAGCCTTCTTTGGGCAGCACATGACAAAAATTTGACAAAATCGATTTTTCCAAAATCGCAGGGTGCAGATGCTTACTTTCCCAATGAGCTCAAACTATGCAGCAGCTGTTTATTGCAGCAGCTGTTTATTGCAGCAGCTTCTGTTGTTAAGGGATAGTAGTCCACTTGAATTTTGGGGTCAAAGAAAGACATGTTCGCCTGCATTAGTATTGTTAGCTTTTAAGTATTTGACAGTTTTGTTGGAAGTTCAGTGCCATCTGAAAGGTTAGTATCTGCTCTGAATTCTGTGGTTTCGGATAACAGAAGTCGATTAACTAACCAGAATATAACTGAGCGAGTATTTATGAGCAGAGTAAGTAAAAAAGTATTGGGCTGAATAGAAAAAAACAATATTAACAAGGTTAATTAATGTTTGAATTATTATATTAGCATGTGTACCTTTATTTTGAAACAATTAAGTTTTGGTTTTCTTTAAAATTAATGTGAATTTTTGTAACAGCTGTGATGTGATAAATAAAAACAGTTAACGACATTTAGCATTTTTTATATACAACTAAATAGAAACACATTGAAGCTTTTAAAAATCGTTTTTTTTTCGGTTATTTTAAGAACCGTTTTTTTACTCGGTTAAACCGGGGCAGTTATAATCGGACAAAAAAAACAGGTTTCTCGAAAACCGTTTTTTTTTCTGAGAGTTGACATCCCTAGTGCACACCTTTCAATACGAAACTGATCGGATCTTCCTTCTTTATGCTATATATTTATTAGATCGGAAGAAACTGTATTATTTTATCAATATAGATACATTTATTAGTATTGGCTTGAACTAAACTTATGGCGTGAAGAGTTGAACAATATAATTAAAACTAAAACCAATCCTGGTGTTCTCATAGCTTTAAGCAATGTGAAGTTTGTCTAAATTCTGATAGCGGTATATCTTATGTACTGCTTTAAGCATAAAGTGAAACAATATGGAGAATTCACTAGCATTAGCTCTTTCTTAGCATAGCAACATGCTTTCCAACGCACAATAAGGACAGACATACCCAGAATGTAGAAGAAGGTCATCGACTATGACCTGATGGGCACACTGACCTTTTCATAATTTCATTATAACTGGAAGAATTAGTTTGAAACTTAGATATTCGTTAGGTTGGTGTATGTAAACAGCTTTCGAATGTTCTGGTCTTGGATGTAAACTCACATGAAATGTAATTGATGAAAATATGGCCTTGAGATCGAAAAGAGTTCACTGTGCATCTCTATGCCTCTTAATCGATAGCGGATAAGATCACTTATGCACATCTTACAATTACCATTTACACGACGAAACACCAATGTGATGATGTTGGGTTTGGTTTGTAACTTTGCGGTCATTTTTTCAGTACAAGGGCAAATTGAAGGAGTGATGATGAGAACATGATGTCCAACAGTTCTTCTCGTCAATAAACAGACTACAGGATGAAATACCAATGTAGTTTTACTGTCATTTATTGCTATACAATAGCAAATTAGAATAGTGGCAATGGCATCAACAACTATTCATGTTAATAGACGGTGTTATCTCTACAGGACGATACACCAATATGATAATAAGGTTTGGTTTGTCACTTTGCAGTTATTTTTTGTTATACAAGAGCAAATTAAAGGTAATTGGTAATTTTTTAATTAACGCCTTACTAGAGAACCAAAACGGGCTACTGACGACGGTCCGAGATCAATCCCCTAAGGGAAAGATCCGAGGACAACACCACGTAATTGTGAGCCACGGTCAGGTGACGAGGAAACACCTGAGATGGCACTCCACCTCTCCAAACTTCCACACCAACCCAAGTAAATTAAAGGAATGGTGATGAGAACATGATGTCGAATAGAGAGAGAGAGAGAGAGAGAGAGAGAGCTATTCCCGTCAATAGACAATGACTTCTACAGGACCTGTATAGTGATGAGGTTTTGGTTCGGTTTGTTGTTCAGTAATCATTGTTTGCTGCAAAAGGGTTAAAAATCATATTTCGGAGGGGGTATAAAGTTAAACCTGGAAGGTTTCGTGATGTGAACGATCACGATATCAGATTTTAAAAAGGCTTTTGGATTGCTAATCAGACTATGAAGTTTAAAAGGATTACTGTAAGAACACACATGACAAGTGGCACATCTTGATTGATATATAAATGGATGTGTTGCTATTTAGAAATGCCGGGGACATGCTGCCATACCATTATTCCAAGAGCTCTTGGATACTCCTGAACGATACAACTAATACTTCTAAGTTAAGTGCAATGCACGTATCCAAGTTTTCTCTCAGTCATTCTAAGTTGAACAGGATCAAATGAGTTATAGATTAGGGATGCGTTACAATTAGCTTTTTAACCTTAATTTTTCAAGTGGTTTCAACCAGATATCCCGTACATCACCATCTGATCAATTTTGATAATGACGAGGTATCTCGTCATCAAGATTTTCCCAATTTCTTGATGATGGCGAAATAAAGATCTGGTTAGTTTCCTAACGACGAGATATCTCGTCCATCAAGATTTGCTAATGGTTTTGATAATGATGAGATACCTCGTCGATACAACCACCAGGATGGTTAGATCTACATTAGGTAAAGATACTTTATGTGTATAATTTTTTAGTTTATAGATACTTTTAAATTATTATTATTATTATTTAAAATATATTTTTTTTTTTGGGGGGGGGGGAGGTATGCGTTCTAATTAACAACGAGCTATTTGCAACCGTCCGGTATCAAACCTAACGGGAAAGATCGGAGGACCATACCACGTAATTTTGAACCACGGTCAGATGACGAATCGATTTGGGGGAATTATTAGCATCGGGCAAACAAATTGACCATAAAAATCTTGTATTGCTATTTATTCCCTAACCTCTTTTTGTACCTCAAACCAAGCTTTAAAAGCTTTTACTGTTTCTGCATGACTCAAAATTTCACGAGGAAACCCACTGCAGAAGTGGGGTACGGGAACTCTATAGCAAAAATCACCCTAATACATAACTCTTCCGGATCCAATTATATGTAAAAAAATATCGAGAAAAGCTTCTGATTTCAACTCCCCCGCAATATAAAAATCTATTTTTATTTATAATTTATCATCCGAAGTGTTGCCGAGCAAATCTGGGCCAGTTTAAAATGTACTCCGGCCATTTGGAAGCCACGTTTACTTATTCTCTGGGGTCTCCTCCCGTATCAAAATCGATTCCAAGGAGTAAGCAGAGAGCGCTAAATTTAGCACGGAGGAGAGAAATAATTACTACAAATGATATTGAACGGCAACGGTCGCGAGTTCCTGGATTAAAAAATTCCACCCTTCCCCAAAGGTATGCTTTAATATTTATTTTAATGTCGGGGTCGTAAAGGAAATATTGCCGCGAGATGATATCTAATATCTTCGGAGGTGGATCTTGTCTATTCCCGCGGTTTCTTTGGAAAGGAATCTGGAGGAATTAACAGTTCCCTGAAACCGGGATTCTCCCGGGATGTGGAAGAAAGGCGCAACAAAATGCAAAAGAAAAACCCCGTGTTCTTCTCCCCACCAAGACCCCGTAGCGAATATTTTTATTAACCCCACGCAAATGGGGGCATGGATTACTTTAAGGGTAATCAAGCATGAAAAAATCATTCGCATTACTTCATTTCCGAACTGGGAAGTGCACCCGAATGCGTTATGTACATACAGCTCCTCCAAAATTACAGCGTCTAAATAAGACCACAAAGCACATTTGGTTTACGATGTTCTCAAGAGGGACTGTTATTACTTTTATACTATGTCGGACTCTAATGGTGCAAACGCACACAATCCTACCCATCTGTGCAGGGCCATATATGTATAAAGCGGGCGAGGGACTAAAATCACCAATAGGAAGTAACTCTGTTTATTATTGTACAGCGGGAGCTGCTCGCTGTACAATAAGAAAACGATCCAGCGGAGGAGGGGACCCGATATGTGACTTAGGTTATAAATACATTATTCACAGTAATGACGATCTTGAAGTTTGTTGTTTGATGGCTCCCGGAGTTATATACGTAACGTGATCCACAGATAAAGGTTAGTTTAAGTAAAAATAAAAACAGGAAAAGGGGAGAGAAGACTGATGTTCCGAAGGTCGGTTGCAAGTTGAAAAAGGAACTGCGTTTTTTTCCTCCTTTCCTGGATTTTGTAAGGCTTGTTGGAGGGTGGCTTTAATGGCAATTTTTCTCGACCCGCCATTGCTTTGGGAATGTGTTACGCGTACTGCGTAATGATTGGCGAAAGAGGGGTGAAGTCATCAACACCCCTGCCGTCCTCTTCCCTCCCGAGGGGTGGGTGGGGGAGGGGAAAACCGGAATGACAGACTGTTCGGTTTATCAAAGTAGTCATGGTCTTGTCGATCACGTATAGGAATCGGCGGAACGCAGGGGTATGAAAATAGGAAAAAGAGGGAAAGGAGCAGAGGTAAGAAAATATTCCCCCAGTGAAAAAAGTGGAAAGAAAAACGTCTTGGAAATTATCTGAGCGATGAAGAAAGCGAAAAAAAGGGATACAAGGGAAAAGTCGCGAGAAAGGTGAGGTGAAAAGGGGAAAATCTCGCTTTCTCATTGGCGAATATTTTCGATGCCGCCCAATAGGATGGCACGGCTGTATCATATTGGTCGGTGCCGTTACCCCCAGGTTCTCTGACCGAAATACCGCGGGAAGGTCCTTTCAGGAGCGAAGGATATTTCTGAAAAGATAAAAAGGGGGTCTGGGAGAAGAATAAAAACGAACTTACGCCCCCTCCCCGCGCGGTGGAGATTCGATGCCATCAAAAACTTGAGAAACTGCGGCAAAGTTTTAATGCAGGGGTTCGAAGTACGCGCGCACCGTGTCTGATGGCATGCCCTACGCACGATCACGTTTCGGTAGAGCGTGCATATGCTGGAGATATTTTTCAGAACAAACGGAGCTGCCTCTACGAGTTTTGAACGAAAATTAATTTTCCAAATTATGACTTCTGAATACGTTATAATTGTCATTCTGAATGGAGTTTAGAATAATACCCGTACCAGGTTTAGGGTCGTGCTCTACGCACGAGCACGTTTCAGTAGAGAGTGCATATGCTGTAGGGGTTTTTCAGAACACATTAAGCTGTTTCTATACGCTTTCAACGAAAATAATTTTTCAAATTATCAGTTATGTAAAGGTTACCATTATTAGTGTGAATGGAGGTTTGAAGTAAGAGCGCGCGTACAGTGACTGAGGTCGAGCTCTACGCACGAGCACGTCTCAGACCTAAGCAGAGCGTGCATACTTTGTAGATATTTTTCATAACAAATGAAGCTGCTTCTCGTTTTCTTAATAAAATGCAATTATTAAATTTATCATTTCTGAATAGGGGGAGTTGTTATCATTCTGAACTGAAGTTTGAAGTACAAACGTTTAGTGCTTGATGGTGTGAGATATACTCAAGGACTTTTCAGTAGAGTGTGCATACATTGTAGATATTTTTTAGAATCAACCAAGCTGCCTCTCTACTTTTGTTTTTAATGAAGTACTTTTTCAATTCAGCACTTTTAAAATAGATTATTATTATCCTATAGGAAGTTCGAAGTACACGCGTACCTGTCGGATGGCATTCCCTACGCACGTGTACGTTTCAGCAGAGCGTGCGTATGCTGTAGATATTTTGCAGAACAAACCGAGCTGCTTCTATGCATTTTCAGTAAAAACTAATTTTTCAAATTATTATTTCCGAAATGGTTACCAGCGAGAGCGCGAGAGAGAGATAGGATATATATATATAGAAAGAGAGAGATAGGAGAGAGAGATAGGAAAGAAAGATAGGAAAGAGAGATGAGAGAGATCACATTCTGTATCATTTCTGGATAGGAGGGGTATTGTTATCTTCTGACGAAAGTTCCAAGTACACGTGGTGTGACATATACTGATCAAGCACGTTTCAGTTGAATGTGCATATGTTGAAGATGTTTTTCGGAACGAACGGATCTATATCTATATCGTTTACAAAGAAAATTAATTTTTCAAGTTATCATTCATGAAGCATTATCTTTTATAACAGAGGCTCGAAGAATCTGCTCTTCGTGACTCTAAGTAAGCACTCTTAAGTAAATTGTGTATGTACTGCTCTTAATTTTTAGAACAAAGAAGAGCCCTTCTCTGTTTTTGTTTTTAAATTATATATATATATATATATATATATATATATATATATATATATATATATATACATACACAATAATGAACCGGACAGCAAGATGCGATGGTGTAAGGGAAAGAGTACATGCTTCAATAGGGAGATGGTCCACCACGTGCTGCAATTACACTATCAACCCATCTGGGCATAATATCTCAACAAGGTTTTGTTACACAGCTATGGGTATTTGTGTTCATTCCTGCTGCAAGAATGTCGCCAGCTCAATTGTAGAGTTCTGACGTGCTTCCCTGGTCCTTCCTGGTCAAATGTTCTATGGGGTTTAGGTCGGGACAATGAGCAGGCCCGGGAAGACGTTTCACATCCATATCGTGATACCACTGCTCGACAGAGGCTGCAACATGACATGGAGCGTTGTCGTTCTGGAAGTAACATTCGTCCCTTCCATAAAATTGCCAGAGAGTAGGAAGAACATGATAGTGTCCAAATGTTCATGTAGACGTCGCCCTTCATTTTACCAGGAACAAAATGCAAAAGTCCCAGACCATACCACGAAAAACACCCCCAAACAAGTAGTCGGATTTTATGCAAATCCACTGGCGTCCTGTCCATTATTGTAGGGTATTGTATCCTCACTTCATTCATGCTCCGCGGACGGCAAATTAAATTTAGAAGAAACGGTTCTTTGCTTTTGGAGATTGAAGATTGGCAAGCTGTCGGTTGGTGAGAAATCACTTCCCAGGACAATTGTCATTAGACAATAGGAAATTACTCAACCATCCCAAAGGCCCGACAATTTGCACCTTGCTGTGTTCCATGAACTCGTGTTGACCTGTGTGTAACGGCCTCGACGCGTTATACTGTTGATGATCGCGACTTGGTGCACATACTGTAAAGCCCTAGGTGTACAACTAATGCCAAACTGTAAAATTAATGGCTAGTAAAAATGTTCACATACTTTTTGTCTTATTTCTATACCCTCTAGCACAGTGGTCGCCAAAGCGGTCGATATAACATTATGCAAGTCCGCTGGCGTCCGGTCCATTATTGTAGGGTAGTGTATATATATATATATATATATATATATATATATATATATATATATATATATATATATATATATATACGGTTCTACACTGGTAAATAAAACACATCAAATAATAGCAATAACTAAATACACTCATTGCCATAAAAATTTGGGCACCAAGAAATAATTGTGGGATCGTAACGAAACTTGGCATAAAGGTATATGTCGGCCAGATATGCAAATGATTAGAAATGCAGCGTGATTGTGCATTGCGTAATGCCACTAGAGGGCTTTGAACTTCGTTCTCCTTGGAGAATAAAACAGGTAAGCAGAGCTTGTTTGAGTGTACTTAATCTTTTGCAAAGGAAACGCTGAGGTAGACATGCCGTTACGAGGCCATCGAAGACAATATGAGCAGCTGTCAGAGTTCGAAAGGGGAAGAATCATCGGGATGATGGAAGCTCGGCGAGTAGTTCGTTAAGTAGGCCGTTCTGATTTTACTGTGAGGAGGTGTTACTAGTAGACAGAAGAGACGTCATTTACACGTCTACCAGGCTCAGGACGCCCTCGACAGACCAGTCGTCGAGAAGACCGTCCCATCATACGAAACGCACGCGTAGAGCCAACTGCCTCATTGGCCGGTATCCAGACCCAGGCTTCACCTTCACTACGGGCCCCTGTGTCTTCCCGAACCATCGCAAGGCGCCTGGCTGAAGGACATCTGGTATCGTAGCGCCCATTACTTATGCTGCCAATGACACCCACCAACGACGCCTCCGTTTGGAGTGGTGTCGTGCAAGACGGGATTGGACTGCAACGGAATGGAATCAGCTCGTCTTCAGCGACGAATCTAGATTCAATTTGATCAGTGATGACAATCGTGTTCGTGTGTGGAGGCCTCGTGGTGAACGCCTCAATCCTGCCTTCGCTTTACAGCGACACACCGCTCACACAGCTGGTGTGATGGTATGGGGTGCCATTGCTTACGATACACGGTTATACCTAATATTGATCCATGGCACAATGACAGCCCAGCGGTACGTCCATGACATCCTTCAACCACATATTATGCCACTCATGGCAGGGCTCCCAGGAGCCATTTTTCAACAAGGCAATGCTCGGCCACACACAGCAAGGATATCACAAGACTGCCTCCGCCACATTACCACACTTCCCTGGACTGCTCGATCCCCAGATTTGTCACCAATCGAGCATATCGGTGATCATTTTGGACGGCAAGTTGGATACACTACGAGTTTGGTCGAACTAAAGGCGCGTTTACAGCAACTGTGGAACGAGATGTCTCAGGACATCATACGGAACTTATATTCCTCAATGCCCGCTCGTATCGCATCGTGCATTCGCGATAGAGGGGGTCCAACAGAGTACTAAAACTTCCGTTCATTTGTACTTTTTTCTGAAATTACTGATCCTTTTTCTTTGATTTTCTAATCACTTACTTATATCAAAGTAGTACTTACATGTGTAAAATTTCGTTTCATTTTGACAACTTTTTCTTGGTGCGCAAATTTTTATGTCAATATTCAGTTGTGTTAACTTTTATGATTATTTCATGAAATTTACATAGAATATGACCCTAATATACCGAAAACAATATATATATAAAAAATAAGTTTCGGAAGTTTGCGATAAATCTATCCCAAACTTCCGAAATCACAGCCAAATAGTAGGCTCAAATTCTCTGAGAACGTGTGAATTTTAAATCAAATCTTAAAAATCAAAGGATTTCTCTAAACCTATTTCTACCCATTGTTTCTATACAGAAGTTTAGTCTCCAAGAGTCAGACTTTAGGGACTGCAGTTCAATGTTCTTGACACCATTTACTCCGCGAGCATAGAATATCGCATGAAAAGCACATTGTTCATCAGTGGATACAGACCAGTTGATATCGCTCAAAATTCTTACTAGTATCACCATTTGTGCATTTTATTATGCTTTCGAATATGTAACTGTCGATGAAAAGTAACCACGAACAAATGAAATATTCATTGACGTTTTGTTTCGCACAGTTAGTCGGGCAACTACTTTGACTTAAAACAAATCTAGCAGCAAATCTGCCTGTGCCATTGCCATTATGCGGTATCTATTCTGTGCCGTTCCTAGCGGCATATATATCCGGATTAGTTGGGATATTATCAGTTTCATCTGCACTTTCTTCAGATTCTTCACACTCACTTCCATGTAAATTGGGGGCATCGGAATCGAAATTCGAACACAAGTCACCATCCAATTCATTTTCAGCAAGTTCTTGCAACAAATTATTAGCAATTTATTCAGGATTTTGACCTTTCCAACGAGCTATCGTTTCTTTTTTTGTCTGCACTACACTTACACAAGGTTCGAAATTAGAATCTGTTTATTTTATAAATAGATAAACAAATGTAAAGACGAAACACTTAGACCAAATCACACTAGTATAATTTATTCGTATCCGCTATGAACCATGTAAACATTTCTTTCAAAGTCAAAGAGATGTGCCATAAGAATTTGTTTGGTTAGCTAATAATGTTTGCTACTCAATGGTCTTGTATTAAGTTGAGCAGAAGCTATTTAGAATGATAAATTCACCTGGTGTCGAATCGACACCGGCGGACGTTCTAGGTAAATTTAGCTGTAAAATTTTTATAAATGAATCTAGACCAACGAAAGTTCTACAGTCTATTCATCTAGGAAAATGATAAAAGTCACCAAAAATTTTCAAATTCAATTCACAAATGAGGAAAGGAGAACAAAATAAACAGGCTCCGGTGTCGAATAGACACCGACGCACGTTCTAGTTTTAAAAATGCAATTATTAAATTTATCCTTTCTACATAAGTTCTGAACCATCAATTGGAACAAAGGTTCGAAGTACCCTCCCTTTATTTGCCTGGTAGTGTCAAATGCACTGAAGCACCTTTCAGTAGAACGTGTTTATAGTGTAATTATTTTTTAGAACAAAGTTTCCTCTATTTTTATTTTTAAATGATAAGTAAATTGTCTATTTATCATTTCTAAAATAGATTATTATCATTATGGATGTATCATTCTAAGCAGAGTACGCGTGCATTTTGACTGGTGGCATTCCCTACGCTCAAGCAAGTTTCAATAGAGCGTTTCCAAATTAAAATTTGTAAATAGGTTATCTTTATTATTCTGAATGAAGATTCAACGTAATGTGTCTGAATCAGTGCTCTATGCAAAAGTCCGTCTCAGTAGAGCGTGCATATGTTCTATATAGTTTTTAGAACAAACGAGGCCGCTTCCCGATGTTTTTAAATTAAAATTAATTTTAAATTTATCATTCCAAGATTATCATTATCATTCTGGAACTATTTTTCTGATTGTATGATTTTTATTAATGAATTGACAGGAATAACATTGAAATTCGTTAGTGTACGAACACTTTTGGAAACCACTGTAGTTTTTAGAACAAACGAAGCTGACACTACTTATATTTTTAAAAGAAAGTTAAATTTTCAATTTATTATTTCAGTCAAGGTTAATGTTATCATTCTAAACGGGGTTTGAAAGACGCACGTAATTTATATCATGGCATAGCTAAAAAACGAGCACGTCCCAGTGGAACGCACATGTGCTGCAGATTTTTCTTGATCAAAAGAAGCTCTCTATTTATACTCAATGCTATTAGGTTCCTCATTTGATACGTTTTAGAATTAAATTTTCTCATATAAAATGAAGTGGGTGATGTATTTAATAAATCCACGTATACGAAATTAATATACCTTAAACTCAGTAGTTGGATTGTTGATTACTATCCCTCTAAATGGTTTTTACAGGATATCTCGTCCATAAAATATCTGGACAATTTTGCTAACGATGAGATACATCGTCTCATCAAGACTGCGATTCTTTTTAATGATGACGAGATCTTGATCTGGTTAGTTTTTCTTTTAATGAGATATGTCTTCCATCAAGATTTAATTAATTCTGCTAATGATAAATTATTTCTTTCATCAAAATCTGGTCAGTTTTGCTAATGACGAGATGCCTCGTCAAGACAACTACTAGTAGGGTTAAAATTGGAATGGGAGGTTACTAATTAATTTACAATATTAGTTAAGTATTGTATCGTTAGTTAAATAATAATGTGTCATCAATAAAATTACAATTAAGGTAGTTGATCCCGTTAAATGATACATATTTGGTTTTAAGATTCTTCATTGTTATGATATTCTGTTTTCCTCATGATCAGTTTAAAATATGATTTTAAAAATTCTCACTTTTGATTATGAATAATACATTTCAATATATACCTTTAGAAACGACGATAATATATATCAAATGATAAATTCTATTTTTATGTTTTGTTTCTAAAGTGTTTGATATGCCAGAAAATGCTTGTAAATTAAGACGTTTCAAATTTATAACTTTATTTTAACACATTTTCCTTTTCAAGCGGGACTGAAGAAACGTAAAAACTCATGTACACATCGAATGTCAAAACAGGAAAATATTTTTGAAATAATTATGGGATAAGGGTAAATATAAAGGATAAATAAATCAGGATCAAAGTAATTCCATTAAGTTAATCTCTCTTTTAAGTATGTTTTCTTTTAAGCTCTTTAAGTAATTATTTAATCATGGAAAAGGAAGAGAATAAATATCTTAATATAAATATTATATGGTGAAATAAAGTATACTCAAAGAAAAAAGACCCTCTCCTTAAATTTAAGAGGCATTCATATCATATTAAAAATATATGTAAGATATTTTTTATCCTACCCAAAACAAAAAAAATAATAAATTTCCGCAATATCTTTAATTACTATCAAGATTAATTCTAGAAAAATCATATTTCGCTTTTAATAAACTGCATTCCCACACAATGTAAAGGGGAAATTATTTCCATAACTCTCCACAACGCTTCTAACGATTCACATAATTTTTAAAGAACACCGCATCACGTAAAGCGAGTAGGAAGCTCATTCAGCTCATAATCAAGGTCCTCCACCCACTTCCTATCTAAAAACTATCTCGAATAATTCACAAAGCTGGAAGCGGTAAAACTTTCCTGAATCCAAGAAAGGGTAAATATAAAGAAAAGCCTAACTAAAAGTCCCTCCTAATCGTACTTTTGTCTCGAGCCCCTCTCAGCAAAATATGGCTAATTTTGAACCTGCTTCATTCTTCAAATTCTTGAAAGTTACTTAACGTTGCAACGGCGAACAATAGCAGCTATCTGGCCCTCTGCTGTTTTCCGCAGTTTTTTTTCCCTCCCGAGTATTAAATGTCATGAAGTATTTCAGGTTTTTGTTTTATTAGTTGTTTTTTAGGAAAGCGCATTGGAGCCTTAGTTTTCATGGTGGTTTACTTCATCTTCTCCTGTTTGCCTGGACTGCCTAATACCCGTAGATAGGACTATCAAAAATGCATAACCTGGGAGTGCTGGAGTTTTATTAGTGGCACCGAGACCGGGGTTTCTTTGTTCTCTACTTTTAAAAATAAAGTTTAAAAAGTTGTCCCCATTCTCTAAGCGAACCAATTACGTGTACCCTATGATTACATGCCCCGCCATCCGGCCATTAATTTTTAGTGATGTCTGTTGCTCCTGGATTATTTCAGGTCGCGGGAAGGAGGAGCGTTCTGGGAAAATCATAACTTTTTTATAGAAAAAAAAGTCCAGTGAGCGGTTTTGAACGTGCTTTAATATTGGTTTACCTAATGCAGTATCTTCAGTTTCAAGATTTCGGAATGAGAAGATACTTGACTCTGTTTAGAAATTCAAAACTAAAGTATCAAATTGTTTTATTTTATTGGTGTTGACACGAGTTTGTTCGATTATGCTCACTCAAAAATGAAACGTTTAGTGAGAAAGTTTGAATGTGCTTTAATATTGGTTTACCTAATGCAATATCTTAAGTTTCAAGATTTCTCAGTTTAATTTCCAAGTTAATTTGATATTTTACTTTTGAAGAAACTAAAATATAAAATTGTTTCATTGGATTGTTATTAAACGAGCATGTTGGATAAGGTCAGTGAGCAGGTATGACCATGCTTAAATACTTGCTTACCTCTAATAAAATATCTTCAATTTCAATTTTTCAGAATAAGAAACTTGTTTCAGTTTATTATTTTTTAAAT